>OX608079.1:21637641-21672641 GCA_951509765.1 Sphenella marginata
CTGACATCACACAAAATTGGTTTTATTGAACTTAACCCAGCAAGCATTTAGATAAATTTTTTTTTAAATAACACGTAAACTAGCTATAATAAGCTCCATGTAATTTTTGAAAAAAGCTTTTTTTTGGTATAAAATTCGTGAACAGATTTTTTTGAAATAATTTAACTTTAAATGTAAAACACAAGTGTTTAAAAAAACATTTTTTCTAATTCATTAAAATTGCAACAATCGATATATTATTGAAAATAAGAATTTATTGGCTCATGAATCTCTTACAATTGAACATTTTATGAAAATTACCTATTTTATGAATTTAGGCGTGGTTTTTTATTTCAATAATTTTTCACCATTTTTCACAATTTTTTTGTTGGGTAGCTTCTATTCTGATTGCGCATTTAGTTGCTCCTTTTGGAAGCAGTTTCATGTATTATTTTTACTAGTGATATTCAAAAAAAAAAAAAAAAAAAATGCATACGGCAGGTCTCCATTGGAGTAATAGAAACGAAAACAACTCTTGTGTGATTTGTATCTATTTGTCGGTATGTTTGTATGCGCATCACTCTAAACCTGCTGCATGAAAGTGGATGCAATCACCATTGTTCTATTACTAAATGAATAGCTTGAAATATAAGACAGCAGATAGAATATTTTGCAAATTTTTATAAAATCGGAAATTTAGTCGTAATTGAAACTGCTTTAAAATGCAACAATCCAACTTCTAAACTAATTCATTTATTCATTATGTCTCATTTTTACACCTATTTATACATACATATGTACATATGTACATGATAAAACTAAAAAAAAAAAAAAAAAACAATTATAATTAACCTATGATCTCTTCTTCTCTTTTCTCTTCATCTCGCTTTCTCTGCCAACATACATAAACTGCTAACATTTCAATTGTCGGTTTAATGTTTTTTATTGAAAATAAAATGTAACTAATCTGACATCAAAAAAATGAAAAAACATATAAAATGTATTTAACAAAAAAATAATGACTTCACACGCACACACAATTGGTTTTTTGTTATTGTAAAAAAAAAAAAAAACAACTAAATTAATTATTAATTTGTTAAGATGGCTTATCGGCACCGGGTGGCAGAATGGGTGAGTACTATTTGATTTATTTATAATATTATTCATATGTACATACATACATACATACATACTCGTATATAAAATTTTTTTTTTTTATAGTGCTTTGTGGATTAGGTGATAGTTTTTAGTTAGATAGAAATACTTTTTACTAATTGTTTTTACATAAAATTTCAAGGTGTTTCAAGACTGTAAACTAGATTTTGGTTTCTAACAGCATTAAAGTTTATGTTTTTCCAGTTTAATGCTTGTTCTTTCCCCTTTATTAATATACTTAGACGCACTTTCTAATTCTCTCAGGTTCGTATCACTCGACTGTTAAATTAAACGCTCTCGAAAGCTCGAATTATTGCGGTAAGATGTAAGAACATTTTGCAACTAAAAAACAAAATGGAAAACATATTTAGTGTGCCTTTATTTATTTCGACTGCTGAGTGAAGGATCACCCTATGTCAAAATATTTAAAAAAAAAGAACGCCCTATCTCAAAATGAGAGCGTTTTTGTATCGGATTTTGCAATAGTGATTTTTTGAAACAAATTTTGAAGAAGGTAAATCCTGGTTGACATCATTCCAAAAAAAAAAAGTTTTTACACTTCAGAAAAACAAAAATTTGCTCTCGTCTTAAAAGCTTAAAAAATTAGAAAAACGCTTATCAATGATTAAAAACTCTATGAAACCACCAAGGTGTAAATAAATTATACTAATCCTACGTAAATGCTTTGTTTGGCTCAATATTAAAAATTTGCAATATTAAAATTTTTCAAAATCAATGGTAAAAATGTAATAATTTTAAATTATTTAATGAAAATATGGAACAAATATAAAATATGGTTTTTATAATCTCTAGATCAGAATATCCAATTGAATAAAACATTCTTACGACTTTACTGTACGCGCTTTGATTCCTACTAAAACGCAAAACATTTCCCATCTCTCTCTCTCTTGAACATTTCAGTCAATGCTCTCTACATCATTTTCGTTGTAATTGCTTCCGTCTCTTTCCTTCCTGTTCGTATTTAACTGTAGCTATCTCAGTTTTCTTGGTACTCTTGATGTAGTGATGTTCTATATTCGATGACATTGACAAATATCTTATTGGAACACCGTAAAAGATTTAGGAATTGCTTTTAAATGAAACAAAAAAATAAAACCATTCCTGTTGCAAGCATGCTCAAAACTATTACTCTAAATCTATTCGCACCAACTTGAGCCTTTATATCTAATCAGTATGTTACCTAGTTAGTTTTTGAAAATCACACACAAATCACGGTAAGATTAATTTTACAAAATCTCTTCAACCTACTTATACATACTTACACACCACAAAGCATGAAAACTAATGACTTTGTACATACTTTGTTTCGCACTTTCGATTGGCTTTCCACTTGGCATCCTTACTCAATTTCTTGGCAACTAAAAGAATAACAACAAAATCACAAATTTTGTCAACTAATGAAGTTCATATTTGGCTTCATTATGTTTTTTTAATATTTCATACTAACCTCATATCTTGTATATAATGTGTATATGCGCAATTCCATTAAAAATCGGACATTAAAGGTTTTTTACATTTTAGTTTTTTTTTAATAATAGGCATTCCTGATTCTTACTACCTTATGCTAGGTCAATTTGTTACATTAATTATTAGCAAAAAGGTTTACTTTGGAACTATTATTTATTTAGATATCGAATGGTGGAGTAAACCTTTTTTTTTATTTACTTTTTGTACTAATTCAAGGGTGCCCAATTATTGACTACAGAAAATTTTAAAAGATTTCTAACCCACCCTAATAAGTCTCTAACAGGTTGAAAAAGCAGGACTGTTACTCTAAGAATAGTCCTTATAAAAAGCATAGTTTTTTTTGCATGAAACATAACTGAAACGAAGACTTTTACTCAAATCTGTCCAATTTGATATGGAATGACCCATAGTAAGCAATTGAAATTTTGTAAATATTTTAAAGTTCCCTTTATCTGCTAGCCTTTAAAGTAAAGTACAGATTGAGTGGGCGGAAAATTTAAAGTA
Source organism: Sphenella marginata (assembly GCA_951509765.1). Classification (NCBI taxonomy): domain Eukaryota; kingdom Metazoa; phylum Arthropoda; class Insecta; order Diptera; family Tephritidae; genus Sphenella; species Sphenella marginata. The sequence continues at coordinate 21,640,768 of OX608079.1, forward strand.
ACCTGTGTAATTAAGGACTAGCTAAGAAAACGCCCATAAAACTAAGTTCCGCTGATTTCAGGGACTCGCAATAAACTACTTTAAATTTCTTTTAGCCGTATAAGTATTTCTTTAAATTTTAGTTCCTTTAAAGCATCTTATATTACTTCTTATTTACATTTTTGTTTTTATTTCTGTTAGATACATGTTTTTAATGCAGTGTTGTCTTAATTTAATTAAATAATTTCTTGCTCATACATAATACACGCTTGCTGTAATAATTCAATTTCTCTTCCCCTCAAAACAGGTTATGATATGTCACCGTTCATACGACGCTATGCCAAATACTTGAATGAAAAGTCGCTCTCATATCGTGCAATGGCTTTTGATTTTTGTAAAGTAAAGCGCGGGTAAGTTTTGATATGCATTATCAATGAAATTATAAAATATGTAGTACGAGTATAGCATGCATTCACTAACACATGCCGAGCACACATACGAGTACATATAGACATTACCGATATGTGTTTGAGTTTATGCTTGAATGCGCAGATTGTGCAGTCATGCAACTTTGACGAGTATTGCGGGTATTCACGACAAAAATGCTTAAAAAATAAGAACTGGAAAAATGTAGAGATTTTCCAGCTATCCCATCTATATTAATTTAATGTGCAATTTTTTCTGTTGAAAATAGTTTTGTAGAATAAAAGCATTGTCAATTAATTTGGGTGAAGTTGTTTTATCCAAAAATATTGTTTTTGAAATACGGTGTAAAATATCTTTTATTTGATACCCATCATGGCATATGCAATTTAATTCATATGAAATTTTAATAGGTGGCAACTCTGTTTTTTTTCAAATTGGTAACGCCTAAGTAGAAGAACTTGTAATGTATTTATATTACCTACTAGTATATTAAAAAGATCATTCAAACATATCAAGTCGTTGTCGAAATAAATGCGGAAGTAGAAAAAAATCTGTAGAATAGGATTAGGTGGTAACCCTAGCTAGAAATATTTCTGTTGAAAAACGACGCCAAAACACAGGAAATAAAATCGTATTTAAAAAAATATAGTCGATATTCAATAAAATAAGCATATAACGATTAGGTGGCAACCCCACATAGAAATATTTCTGTTAAGATGCGACGTTAAAACTTACTAAGTGGCAACACAGAGAGTTAAGATTGTAGCAGATAACCTACATATGTATATTATACAATTTTATGAAAATCAAATCGTATTTGAGAAAATATAGTCGATATAAAAAAAAAAGTTGTATTTATACATATTTATTAATAATTAGGTGGCAACCCTAAATAGAAATATTTTTGTTGAAATACGACATAAAATAAATATGTTTCGTTGACATAATCCACTTCCTTAAAGAAAAATTTAGTTAGGTGTCAACCTTGTATTGTGTATACATATTTATACACATATGTATAGTACTGCCGAAATAGATCGACCTTCTACATAGCCCACGAAATGAAAATTTTCGTAATGCTAACGGTTTTTTAGGGTTTCAAAATTCAGAATAAGCTTTTTCCATAATTCAACATCCTGTTTTTAGAAAAAAGAAGAGCGAGAAGCACAAAAAATTATATTTAATACCTATATGTAAATAAATTATTTCATATATATTTATTCATTCTGTTCCTTCATCCCACAGCAAAGAGGAGGGTTCTCTACGAACCATGAACGCTGATAAGCTACTCAAGACATTACCTGTACTGCAAGGACAATTAGATGGATTGTTGGAATTCGATTGTCAGGCTAATGACTTGTCAAATGGTTTGTTTGTTTTTCATCTTAATGTTTTTCTGGTTTTTTAATTAAATATGCATTACTTCTTTTCTTCACAATTGTCATCACCTGGTTTTCACATCGACAGCTGTCATCAACATGAGTTTCATGTTGCTTTTTCGCGATCTCATACGTTTGTTTGCGTGCTACAATGATGGCATTATTAATTTGCTTGAAAAATATTTCGATATGAATAAGAAACATGCACGCGATGCTTTGGATTTATATAAAAAGTTTTTGGTGCGTATGGATCGTGTTGGTGAATTTTTGAAAGTTGCTGAGGTGAGTTAAAAATTTCAAAAAAATTTGGAAACTAAAATTTTAATGTTTTAAATTTTTCACGCTTTCAGAATGTTGGCATTGATAAAGGTGATATACCCGATTTGACAAAGGCTCCTAGCTCCCTCTTGGATGCATTGGAACAACACTTGGCCACTTTAGAGGGACGCAAAGTATCGGCTGCTAATACACCAACTCAATCGGCAAGGTATTCTTTTTTGTTCATTGTAATTGAAAAGTTTACTATCTACTTACATATTATTTGCCCCCCAGTAACGAGCATTCAAAACCTAAGAACGTATTTATTTTATAATGAGTGTCGTTTATGTTGCCTACTTTTAGGCGCAATGTAAATTTGCTGCTTGCTTAATACAATCTCTTTTAAGCTTTGAAGGGAAACTAAGCGGACACTTATGAAGTCAGTTGGATATTCAAGTTGTTCAGTTAGTTTTACTTAAATTTTTTTGGTGGACGACTATTCTTTGCCTCAAAACTTCAGGCAATTACATAACAGTCAGAATACTTTAGAGCAAATTTATGAAAACGCCGTTTCGCCTCGGTAGTGCTTGACAACCCTCCGAGCCTTGAAAAGCTACTTAGTACTATTTGCTCCAAATTATTATTAATTATTGTCAAACTTATTAATAATGTTATGAATACTTTTTTACCACCTTCATTGAAATTTTTTTTACAAAACATATTTTTATGTAAACGCTTAGTTTCGTTTATTTATTCGAATATTTAATTTGTTGTTCTTATATTTTTATTAGTTATTAGTAGCAATTATTAGTTATTTATTAGTGTAGATATTATTGCAGTGAAAATCTTAGTAGTGCTTATCGTTAAATAAATAATTTTTGTGATATCATTTTATCGGTATTCATCGTGACAAATCAAAGAAAACAGAAAAGAGCATCGAAACATGCAATCACATTATAATAGGTATTCTTATACTTATACGCACTACTAAGATTTTGAGCATAGCTCTATATAGTTTATTTAATTTTTATTTATTTTGTAATTTTCGGCTTCTGTTTATTTTTCTTATTTAATTTCATATTTAAAACACTTCCACACCGTCGTTGATGTCACCATTATTGCTTTTGTCGTTGCTGCTATCACACAAAATAATTTGATTGTAATGTATTGCTTGTTTAATACAAAAAACAATATTTGGTTTGTTGCTTTATTAAAACTTTGAAAATTTTCAACTGATTACTTTTATAATTTAATGACTATTGTAAAATTCATAACACAAAACAAAATGAAAACGTTTCTTTTTAAACATGGAACAATTTTGTAATAAATGAATAAAAAATAATTAAAAAAAAATTATTAAAATCTAAATCTTTTTTATAAAACAAAAAAATAAATTGTGATACACAAAACAAATTAAACATTTATAAAAAACGTTAAAAATTGGTCAAATAAATCCCAATGAAATTACAAAAAAAAATTATTTTAAAAATTAAATGTAATTATTTGAAATAAAAATTAAACACATCATAAATTTATCAAAAAACTTGTTCAAAATATAAAACTATTTAAAACTAAAAAAATATTAAATATAAATAATAAATTAAAAACGTTTAACCTTAAAAAATACTTAAATGAATAATCAAATAAAAATTCGGTTTGAGCACACTTCTATAGCAATCAAAGAAATGTTAAAACCGCTGTCACTGCCTTGTCTTCCACCAGCTCATCATTTGGTACAGCTGCCGCATCTAGCAAATTTGATACAACCAATGGCATCGACGAGCAACTGAAGGCACAGGTATTAGCCGAAGAGGAAGCGGCCATGAATCAGTACAAAGTAAGTAAACAAGCAATTTTATTTAGCTTTCATTGTACTAAAAACATTTTTGTTTTCAGCAATCGAAGGTCTCCTCACCGACAGCAGGTGGCGCTGCAGCAGCCGCTGGTGGCGCTGGTGCTGGTGCTGCATTAACAAATCCATTCTTATCGTCACCACCAGCCAGCGGTGCTGGTGCACCGATAGTCGATTTGTTTGGTGCAGCTCCGGCAACTGCTGGCGGTCAGACTGCTGTCACCAGCGGTGGTGGTGCTGCAGGCGGCACCAAAGCATCCGATGATTTATTACAATTAGGCAATCCATTTGCTGATATGTTTGATGCGCCCGTCGGTGGTGGTGGCGGTGTTGGAGCAGCGGCAACAGGTGGTGGACAAAATACCAATAATATTTGGATGCATAATAATGGTAGCATGCATTTTTTATTTTGACTTTTATTTGATTAGTGTTGTATTTTATGCACTCTTCAATGTTCAACTATGTATGGTACATTGTTTTTTTTTTTTTTAATAATCTATTGTACTTACGATTATGATTACTGTAAGTGTAATTTCACATTTTTATACCTAGCACATATGTAGATATTTGAATTTTGTTTACAAGGCGATTGTTTCCGTCGGCATAGACTTCCATTTACATATAAAAATTATCAGAGTGTGTAGAGAATTCATTTGAGCGATGATATTTTATTGATATTTTATATTTATATTAAATATGCTATAGGGCTGAGTACAAAATTTTAAATATTTTTTGAGCCAAATGACTTAATAAATACAATTTGAGCAAAACGGTTAAATAGCACCTGAAACAAATAATAAAATAAAATAAAAAACTAAAAATAAATTTAAAAAAAAACAACTCGCCTTCTCTAAAGCTTAGACAAAATGTTATTATTTTTTTTAGAAAAATTATAAATACTTTTGACCTAATAGTCCTGTAGTACACACTCCCATTTATTGTGTTAATAATTTGTTTTCCTTGATGTACTTCGTGTAAGGGATGTGCGATTAATCAATTAAAGGAACATGGCAATTAACCTAATTTAGATTGATTAATTATTCAGGGATTAGATTGATTAATTATTCAGGGAATAATCGATCAAACTCTTAATTTATTGATTATTCAGATTTTTTTTTACTTTTAATACTAGGCTACTCATAAATAAAACTGCGGAATCATGACTTGATTAATCAGAACATTTAAATTTTTGGCCATTTTGCATTTTAGCAACTCACCACACTCTTATTTTTAGAAGTCTGGCAAGCATACATCCTCGTTTTATATTCACTCATTTATTTGCTAAAGAAAATACTCGAAAGAAATTATTAAATTCATTCAGATTTTTTTCGATTAATCCATCCATCATAAGTCGTGTAGTTCTGCTTGCGTAGTTTTAACTATAAATAAATGTACCGTTGTTTTTACAGTATGTAGTTACGTATGCTTTTAATTATAAAATTACTAACTGTTATCCTCTCATGTGCAGGTTTCAATGGTGCTGGTGCGCCTTCAGCGGCTGCAAATGCTTTCGTTTCAGATAGCAATTTCTCGTCCGTATTTGGTAATACTGAACCAACCGGTAAGTGAAATATGTTTCCGTTCTAAAAAATAAACCGCCTCTGCAATCCTTTTGTGTACGTGCTTTTTAGCAACTAAGCCGTACCAAATTGAAAAACCTAACTTGTTCCTTTAGTACCTGCCTTTTATCCTGTGTTGACTTTTAAATGTTTCCCCACCTTTCCTAGAACTGTTTTATCTACCTTTTTATCTTGTTGTTGTTTTAACAAATTTAATTAATTTCATAAATACTACTTTTATTATTAATTAAATATTATTATTGAAATATTTTCAAATCCATATCTTTAAAAAAAAACTTGTATATATATTTAATTTTAATTTTTCAAAAGCTTAACCAAGCTAACGTAACTTTATTGTTTTGTTTAAAAAGGGCCATCGTAATACTTAATGTAGCTAACGCTGTGTTCTCTTACTAATACGTTTTTGATGTTTTACTAATATTACATAATTGTTAACATACATACATTCATACCCATATCAATATTAACACATTTGACGTTTACTTACTTTGGTAATTTGGTATGAATAACACTGAAATTAGTGCAGAGACGTTTGCATGCTATTAAGCTATTAAGATAATAAAAACAAACAAAGGTCGATAACACAATTTGAATAGGATATCTGACTACTAAGTATGTAAAGTTTTCCTTTGAAATTGGAATCTTAAAAGTAGAACTGCGCTTCTTAAAACCTACAGTTCGAATGGTTAGTAAGTTTGTTCGAATTCGGACTGAACAAGTTTTTCGGCCCAGTTAACCAAAAGCCAAAAAATTGGCTTGACTTGGGCTGAAACCTATGATTTTTATGTGAGTATTTTTTACTCTTTTGCTTGATATACGATTTGTTGGTCAATCCCAAGAGTAAGTTTGGCCTTAAGGCTTTAAAAATAATTTATATCCGATTCGAACTACCTTACAAAGCCCAGTTCCTCTCTGTAAATAATATATATTTATGTAAGAGCTTATTCCTTAGGAAAATTTTACATGGAAACCATACAATTTATTTTCAAATTTGTAAATAGTAAAATTTTTTAAGAATAACAGTTAAAGGTTTTTTTTTTAAAGAAATCAATATATCTGTAACGTTTATATACGTATGATTATTGAGTTAATTTTGATTTTAGTTTTTAGGTAAATTTGTGCTTAACAGGATGTAAATGGCAGTGAAATGTTAGCAGAAATAATTTTGATAAAAACTTATCTGATATTTTGCATAATATACTTAAGACTAAATTACGAGGCGATGCAGGGCAAAAAAATGTTTGTAAATTCGAAAGATACGGTAGTAGTGATGTGACTTCTAGTCTGACAACTCGATTACTGCCGATATCGATAATCGATGTTTTTATTTAGAGAAAATCGTTTTTACAGTTGGCAACCCTTTGGATGGGTATATATGTATGTATATTTAAATACTTATTATTCGATGTCAAACGAAAAAAAAAACACTTAAAAAAATTATCAAAATTAGACACACTAAAAATTAAAATTTTCCGAAATCAACTGGGGTGGTTTCCTATCTCAAAAAATTCTCAATTTGCTTTAACAAGCTATCGTCTAGCTCACAAATGCTCTAATGACTCATGATACACGATAACGCGCACTTAGTTCGTTGAAAATCTCGTTCTCTGAAAGGTCTTGAGGTTGTTAATATAAAAAGTAAGAAGAAGTTAAATCTGCAATGGCAATACACTCCAGCCAGACCTTTTAGTCAATGCTGTTATAGCGTTTGATTATCAATGCAAAAGTGGTTCGGGTGCCACTACCGTGGTTATTATTTTTCTTTCAAAAATTTATTCAAAATCTGCTAACATTTTCCTATCAGCATCCTTTTTTGTACAATCAAATTTATTTTTAAGTTAAATCACTATACACATTTACTTTAATCCCATTGTTATTTTAAGTTTGTTTATTTAATTAATTTAGGTTATTAAAAAATATTTATTATTTTACTTTTTCTTTATAAATGGAAAAAATATGCAATCAAAATTGTATAAAAAACGACGAAAATACCAATAATAAAAATGTTAAAAACTTCAATTGAAACTATGAAATTGTGAAACAGTGCCAACTGGTGGCGCTACAACTTTACCAAATCCATTCTTCGACACAATGGATGCACAGCTATTTGGTGCGCCACAACAACAAATGCAGTCAACTCAACAAACTAACGCTTATATGCACCAAGGGGGAGGTGGTGGTGCTGCGGGCGAGCAGACGCTCTTTATGAATACGCCAGCAACTGGGTTGACACAAGCGTCGCAACAATTCCCACCAGGTGAAGTGTCAAAATTACATCCATACTTAATGCCTACACTACAAACAAACATACATAAAGAGCGTGAATTTAATATGTATGTATGTAGTATATATAAACATACATACATATATTGGATGAAAAGCAGCTGAATTGAGTTAACTGTTGCACTTTGTCCTTTTTGTCTCTTGTCCACACTTGTGTTAGCTCAAATCTACGTATGTATTTGTATTTGTATTGTTATTGTATGTAGCTATGTTGCGTGCCGTGCGTTGTGTTGAAATCAGTGGTCGGCAAAAAGAGAATTCGCAATATGTAAATTTAGTATTTATTTAATTACGAGTAAAATATGATACTTATGATAATGCAATTTTAAACTGAAACTTGAAACTAAATAAAATTGAATGCTCTTGCCCCGATTGTGCATGTTTCAAGCCGAACAGGAAAGTATTTGCCGATCATTGCTTTGAAAACGAATTTTTCACTAAAAGTGATTTAAGTTGCATTAGATTGTTGCACAAATTTATTAAAAAACATAGCAACAATAACAAGAAAGCGTGTTGACAACACAAACAATAAGTTTAACAAAGACAATACACGATTTTCTTTACACGCTCTAAACGCTTTAGTTTCGAACTTGGTTAATACTCAGCGTGTGTTTGAGCTTAATTTAGTCTACTAAAGCTCAATCAATTACACACACACTCGCCGCCTTTCTACTTTACTGTTGTTGTCATTTCGTATGTTTAAAACAATTCTTGTGCTGCCATTGACACGCACGCATACATACAAATCGCAGGTCTGCTATTTAAGCCACGCTCGTTTTCAAGACACTACATAATTCCTCACGCCATATGCTCCACGCTCTAAGCTCCACGCTTCACAATTCACAATGTTTCACTCTAATGCTTCTATGAATTCAATTGCTACCTTACTGCCGCTTTTCTTTTGCCCCGCCCACATTTGCTTATGTACGTATATGTATGTATGTGTGCCAGTTCCTGCGCTGTTCTTGCCCGCCTGTCAATCAATATCAATGTCAACGCCAGCTGCCCAGCCGACCAGCAAAAGCACTGTGTAACGTCCTCCAGCCTCAAAGCACTCATGCAGCTGCAGTACCCATAGCTCAGCTGGTTTTAACGTTAGTTTCTGACATCGGATTTGCTTCTTTGTGTTATTTTAATTGTCTCAAATTCGTTTGTTTTCTTGTCATCTACTTGTTTTCGTCCTTTACAATTTTTTTTTTTGATTTTAGTTAATTTCTTAGATTTACTTTTAGTTTTAATTTGCTTAAATATTTGTAAGTGAACGTGTTCTATGTACAGTGTAGTTGTAAGTTACATAATTGTTTAATATTATACATATAAGTATTAAAGAGTTAGCCTTCCTTAGATCTATGAGTAGATGTGCGATATTTATTGAAAACTGAGTAGAAGTAGAAATTAGCAAGATGAAATCACTCAAGAGATGCCTATCAAAATAATTTACTTCCAAAACTCTCTCTTACAGAAATCTGTTAAAGAAAACGCCCTGAAATATCGGCTCAAAAACGTCCATGAATTAATAAAGAAATCGTATATAATTTAACCTAGTCACATATTCGATTTTGGCATAGGTCCATATCCCATTCAGTTGACGAGGGGATCGAATGGAACTATTTTAGGAATTTTTATATACATAGTCTACTCACATAACTTCAAATATTTACCGAGAACTGCCAATACGCCCCAACTATTCACCATATATTAGTTTAGTACTAAATAGTCCCCTCCCCTATCGTTGTTCCAAAAGCTGTTTCCAGCTCAGCATCTCGATATTGTTTTATATTTGTTAGCATTTAAACTACCAAGCCGTCCAATCGAGAATAGTCATTATATTGGTGGTAATGTGAAATATGATGTTTCAATGTGTTTGAAACACTGCCGGTTTGGACCGTCTTAATCTAAGCCCAACTATCATTTCTCTGTCTTAACTGACTTCTAAAATAATACAGAAAAGCAGTGATTGATGGCCTTATTTAAAAAATGTGAGGTTAAGTAGGGGAACCCTTCCCAGAAAATTTCCATTTTTTTACTAAATTAAGTGGCCAGAAATTTATTATATATTTAATAAAATCATATTCCCCTATATACATGCATAGATTTTGTACAAATTATTTCAGTACTTAGATATATATTGTGAATATTAAATATGTTCTTAAAAAAGTGTAAATAAGTTTAACAGAGCTCGAGCTAGCTTGAGATAGCTGCTTTGTATTAGTGGTGTTATTGTTTCATCAGTATTTTTCATTTTTAATTATATTCCTCATTTTAATGGCTATAGTTTGTTAAGTTAATTTATTCTGTTGACTTAAGTAATTTTAGTTACTTAATTCCCTTTGGCTTATTTCATTTAACACTGCTTGATTTTCTTAACTGAAGTCAGTTTAGTTACTAAATATTTTTTTACTTCATAAAATCTTAGTTATGGATTATTTTTTTGTGACTAAAACTTTTGTGACTTGATTCTTTTCAGTTACTTAATCATTTTGATTAAATAAATTCATTGTAATTAAGTATTTCTGGTTACTGAACTCTTTTGATTTAAGTCACTTTAGTTTCTTATTTCTATTGACTTTTAAGTCTTTCTTTGGGTTAACTCTTTTGGACTAAGTGTTCTTAGTTATTTAATTTATTTGCCTTCAGTTTTTTTGCGTTTACATTATTTTAATTTAAGCCTTTGCAGTTATTTAATTCATTCGACTTAAGCCTTAAGTTTTTATTTAGCTAATTTGTTGAGCTTAAGCCTTTTAGTTACTGAGTTCTTTTGACTTTACAGCTTCTTAAGTTTTTCCATTATAACTTTAAGAAGAAAAAAAAAATTATAAAAACCGCAAAACTTACACATCCTTACAGCTTCCTAGAGATTGGTGTTGGATCCTTGTACAAACTTTAAGGCATAAAACATTTTCAATAAACTTTGTGTGTGCGAAATTTTTGCATGTTTGAACTCATTTGGTAATCAAAAAAGTCGTCCATATACTTCACCCTCAGCAAGAAATCAATACAAATCAGATCACATTTCGTAACACTTTTCTTAAATACATACGCATACCCACATTTTAATCTCTTACGCTCTCTCTTCGCTCTATTTTGCACATTATTATATATATATTTTTACATACATACATACATACTCGCGAAAAAATAATGCAATATATGTTTTTTTGTTTTTGTTTTTCTTAATTTGTTTTGTGTAAATATTTTACTTTATTTGTTATTATTGCACATCTTCTAGACTATCTATCTATTTCTCTCTCACCAACATTTTGATAGCCCAGTCATAATCATTGGGGGTTTGCCTTGGAAAGAGAGTTAAGATGCTAGTAACTATTCGTATACAGAATAAATTGATAGTGAGAGAATCTCTTAAGCGCCATTATGCATAATTTAAATTGAACTGCTAGCGAAATACTCAAAAGTGTGCCTGGGCGACATAAGCTGTAATTATTTCTTTCGTTAATTTCATTCGATTTGCGTGCTGCTATAATACGCAACCAGCTTATGAAATATTTCAAAGATATAGTTTATGTTTTGTAATGCGAAGTCTTGTAGTTTGAGCGCAATGAGGCCATTACCGCGCTGTTACCTTAGAGCCACAAGTGCTCCTACTCAATTAAAAGAAGTTAATGGTCCTTTTTGGCCATAAAAATGATGTCCTTCAAATTTGACTTCAATAAATTTTTACACTCAGGCAGCCAAGGTCTTAGGCAGTACGTACTGCTAAAATCTACTACTACTTTATCCCTCAGCATTTTTGGAATACTTTCAACTGGCGCTAATTCTTTTAACTCGCAGAAAATTTAAGGCATACATTTTTTTTTGGGTACGGACCACAACTTGGCGTAACTCAAAACAAAGCCAACGGTGTTGTGCGTTTGCCACTGCTCTATGCTCAATTAAAGCCCAAGCAATGGAGCAAAGCAAAGCATTTTTTATTGTTACTAGAGCTTCTTGAGTAGAAGCTGTTTTTTTGAGTGTTCAGCTTCTTATCGCTCATTCCGAGACTGGCCCGCTCTTTTTTGGCTAAAAGACTGAGCTATCAAATAAAGATTTTACATAAAATAGCTAGTATGTAACACACAAATATCGTCATATTTATTTATTTTGTAAATGTATTTTTTTTCTCTTTCTCTTTTTTATGTTTGTCTTTGTTATACAAACTCACAAAACATATTTTGTATCATAATTACGGCAAAAAAAAAAAAAATTAAATGGAAATATGGTGGCACATGTGATCAAATATTTATAAAAACTATATATACGTACTATATATGCATATAACAACAATAAATTTTGGCAAATTTTCGCGACTTCAAAAAAAAAAAAAAAAAAAAAAAAATGGTGGAGAAACATAAACTCATTAACCTAAAAACGAAACAAATTTGGTGTGGTGATAAAAACGTAAACTAACTTTTGCATAAAATATGCTTTTCAATGTAAAAAAAAAATATTTAAATAAAACATTCACTTGTCTGTGTTGCGGGGTACCTCACTGTAAAATATGTGGTCCACATCAACTACACATCCTTGGGCTCACTGAATATATGTAAATGTGCAATTGTCCCTAAACAAAACAAAAAAATTAAAAAAAAAAAAAAATTGGTAATTAACAAACAAAATCAACAAAATATCAATAAAAATGTGGATTTGAAACAAAAAAAAAAAAAACAAAAAAAGGCTTCGATGCTTTGGGTGATGTTCTTAAACCGGGCATCACATCCACACATCCAGCCGCCGCAAATCAAACAAATATTGTTACAGCAGGTGCTCTTGGTATGGCTGGTGCACAACAACAGCAATTACTTACGCAACAACAACAACAACAACTGCAACAACAACAACTGCAACAGCAACAAACACAACCTGCACATACTGGAAAAATACTCACCGGCGATTTGGATAGTTCACTTATGTCACTCGTTGATAATTTGAATATAAATAAATCGAGCAGTGCCAAGTGAGTAAATAAATGCCAAACCAAAAGTTAAACAAATCATTAAAAAAAGCAATTATAACTCTGACACAAAAACTAACAAAAAAATGCGCTACGAAAAAAAAAACGATTTACACAAATTCATTTCTTAAGTTCAATGAATTTATGTAAAACAATGCGTTGTAAATTTATTTGAGCTTTCAAATACTGAAGATTTGAAACTGGTAAAAATGTCTGCGCTGAATTTTATAAATGTGAAAATACTCACTGAAACCCATGTTCAGGCTACAGCATAAATTACCTAGTTTCGCGAGATTTGTTGAGTGCGTTCATGCTACTTATAGTTAGTTGAATCTCTTCAATCTGTTTCCAAGTTTATTCATGGTTTGTTATTTATAAAATAAGTGTGCTATTCTACAGATATATGTATTGTCTAGATTTAGTTTGTGTCTGAAATTGAGCCGTAATTACATAAGACTGAACAGAGTATTAGCTTCAAAAGCATTCTTGATTTTAGCACAAGTCAACTTACAATTTACGAATTTTTTCTACAATTTTTTGAGTTCAATAAATTCCATTTTGATGTAGGGCTTTTTTCTGATAAATAAAAACCTAATTTCGCTTTATCATTACCTTAACTGAGCCATGCTCCAAGTGATTACAAGATTCCTTTATTTTTCATTATCCTATCCTGAAAAGAGTTTTATGACTATATCTTCTGAAAGCCCATTAAACTTTGATTTCCTAACTAATTATCAGCTCTCAACCTTCCATCGCCGTGCTGATCTCTCTCCTTCCTCTGCTTTGACTGACAGGTGCCGATAATAATATCCTCTGGGCCGAACGATCTTTATATTCGTTCAACTATGCCGGTTTCTACATATAGGCCATTATAATATCTCGTTCGGACAACTTGTAAAGGTACACAAATCTCACGAAGAATCTTTTTTTGTCAGTGACCAAGCTTCTACAGCATACAACCAAACATGCATGATAAGCAACTTATACTAGACTTTACTTCTTAACTGTACTCAGTCCCAAGCAGCTCTTGTTTGCAAGGGTGATTCTTTGTTGGATTTCAGGGCCGTTTTTTAATTTAATAAATTCCCCCCCGTTTGAATTTTTCGTGATAGAGAAAAAGGCCCTAAAAGTTTTTTCAAAAATGTTTTTGGCCTTTTCTGAAGCACTGAAGCACCTTTTATAGACTTAAATTTTTCTAAAATACTTTGCACCTTTACAGACTTAAATTCTCACTTCCACTTCCAAGGATTCCATGTGCGAAACAAGTTCTCCAATACATTTGTCGTAATCTGAAATATTTTTAAATTATTTATACTTTCCTTAACTAATTTTTTCTTTTTTGAAATAAATTCAGTCGTTTCTCAATTTCGGTGAGTCTGCATTGAAGTACGTCTAACCTTTCCTTATCTATGTAAATGGTCTAATGAAATGTCTCCTCTTTCTCAAATATGTACCTTCCTTGCCTTCCTCAAATAAAAATTCAAGAACTACTCAAACATAGTCAATTTTCAATCAGCGCTGACTAACGATAGTTTTCCGACACTCAAAAATTTAAACTAAAAAAATTAAAAAAATTTGAGACGTTTTACAAAACTTCCAAAAAAAAAACTTACACAAAAAAAAAAAATTTATAATGCACACTGCCTATTAAAATCTTATTTTTCCAAATTCATATATCATAAAAGCTGTGTTTATGAAATTATGGCGGCATTTCTATCATTTTTCATATCGCAAAAAAACCCAAAGAAAAAATATATTACGTATATAATATATAAATACCTACATACATACATACAAACAAACAAACACAAATACACAAGCATACACACAAACATTCATAAATAGATTCATAATATCAAAATACCATATACCTACCATATTTACTTACCACCCGTATAGACCTGTGCAATGGAATTCACCGAAAAACACAGCGAAACCTGGTGCTAATTGGACACCACAACCAATGGCGGCTACAACTGGTGCTGGCTATCGTCCAATGGTGAGTTTTGAAACGCTTCTACTAATAAAATAATTTAAAAAGAAACAAGAAAAAAAAAACCAAAAACAAAAGCAAAACAAAATCTTTTATTTCACGTTTAGCTCCAAAAAACTGTAACTACTACTACAACTACTACTATTATAACTACTCCAACCACTACAAAAACAACAACAACAACAACTACTCTACTATTTGTACAATTCGTACTTTAAATATGTCGAAATGTTTATGTTTATTGTTATGTACATATGTACATGTGTTACATATTTAAAAAAAATTGTCCATTACTATGCCATCATACAAATAAACAAAAAAAAATTTCAAGTGAAAATTTGCATACGCCCAAAAGTATGCAACGATAAAAGTCTCACAAAATCAGCCTACAAAATTGTGCCAAAATATGAGTATATTTGTTGTAATGCCAAACAACAAATGCCTTATGTATAAAAAAGTGCTAACAAGCAGAAAAATTAGCCGATTTTTTCTCCTTTTTTTTTTGAAATTATTTTCCTTAGTTTACTCTTTCCCCAACAATTATTTCGCGTGCACACTTTTTTTGGTTGCTGAAGTATTTTAATGTAAATTTTTTGTTCTTTTTGCGCGGTTTTATTTTCATCGCTTCATATTTTCAAAAAGAAAGGTTAACCCAAGGCTCTAATTTCGTTCTAATTCTTAATATTAATATGATCGTCCAGCAGGGCTATGTAAAAGTAATTCCTTTTTGCATTCCTTAGTAATTAAGAAAAGTAATCAGTTCCTTTACACCACAAAAAATTAGTCGAATACATTTTCAATTTCGGATTTTTGGATTGAGATGAAGGATTTTGTAATTTTCAAAAAAACAAGGTTGAATGAATTTGATTAAAAAATTTTTCAATTATTACACAATCTAATTAAAGTAATTACAATAGTATTTTCGATTTTCTCATTTTAATTGAAAATTTTTTTTTATAATTTCCGAAAACCCGGAGAGCTTCTTTTCTCAAAACTTATGAAAAGAATCGAATGTGTAATTGCATTTTTCGATTACATTACATCTTTCTTTCGATAATTACGATTCATTTGTGCTAGAAATTTTTACAAATCAATCTCTCAATCTCCGTCAAAGAGTTGGGGAATGGCGTTAAATTTAAAAAGTAGTATACTAAAAATATTAATTTTGAAGCTATTTTTAATCAATTAAAAATGTATCAAGCTGCTTTTGATTACTTATTCCAATTACTTGTAATTTCTAATTTATTCCTATAGTTACTTTTAAAGCTCTGACTCTTTTTAACACTCATTGAAAAAATAAATAAAAATTTTCTATTCATAATCAGCGGTGTTGAGGAATGCATTACGAATTCACTGATTACTTCCATCCATCGTAAAATTACAAAAGTGAACTCGCTTGTCGAAGAAAGTCTCATTCGTAACAATTTAGTTGTTATGATTTCAATACTCAACATCGCTAACATCAAGTAAGGTCAAGTTCGAATCATTCTATATATTGCTTCTCCTGGATTACTTCGGCTGTGTTGGCAATTTGAGGTTTTATTTCGGTTTCATCGTATCAAAAATATTTCGAATCCAATCGAGATTTATTCAAGGAAACTTTCGAGCTTAGGTAGAAGCGATTTAGGGATCACTTAAGGACCGTTTCGGTATTGCGTTTGATACCATTTTAGAAATCTTTTTGACCACAAAGTGGAACTTGTGTCGAACCTTGTCGGGATTGTTTCAAAAATGATTGCAATTCTCAAAAAAAGATATTGCTTCCTGAAAGAAGTCAATTTCTCGGATAATTTCAGACCCGGTTTCGAAAATACAAACACCACCGAAAACCGCTTCAACAGTGGATTTTTCCGGGTTCATATTGCGATTGTTGATGTGATTATTTCGGAACCACTTACCGTGTGATTCCTAGACAACTTTGGGACCATTTTTTAATTGTTGTCCTTTTCGGCATTAATTTAATAGTATTGTGGTATAATTATGTCTTTGCTTGAAACAAGCTACCCTTTCTGAAAAAGGTCACCAGACTTTTCTAAGTTTATTGATTTAGAGAGCGAAATCCTAATATTGTAGTACTCATATTTATGTTCTAATTTTATATATTTAAGTTTTCTAAATTCATTACTTAATTGTTGCACCTAAGTTTTATAATGTGCTTTCTTTTAAATTTTAAACATTTGAGCATTATTATTATTGTAATTTTTTTAATATTTTGCCACTTTTGCAAATGCTTTGAAGAACGATGAAATCTTACAAAAAATCCACACGTTTTTAACTACCATATATGTATAAAGCGGATATAAAGTATTACAATGCACAATATTTTCTCTGCTTCTTTACCATCACATAAGCTACATACAGACAACACATGCACAACAACAACGCCTCTGGAGACACAATAAAGGACACAATGTCAGAATTATTTAGGGCTAAACATTTTTGCTAATTGATTTAATACAGCTCTCATCCTTGATATAATAAGATTGCTCTGAATAATTTACATACACATACATATATACAGTTGCGGTCGAAATTTTAGTAGTGCGCTTTAATGCGCTATAGGCTTAGGCTTTTATGCTTAGAGAGATACGAGTAATTGTAGTTGTTCTCAAATCACAAAAATAGTGGTTTAACTTTGATTCAGTAAAATTGGAATATATTTAGAAATTTGAGCGGAAACTTCATCTCCATTACTGTTTAGCTTTGAATTTAGGTAAGAGTTGTTTTTGATTAAAAGAAGTTCAGTTCACGAGTACGAGTAAGTACTCATAAAAGTATTTTAATTTATGCCGAGAACATTTATTGGGCGAAACTTAAACCTTACCCAAAGTGCTTATATACATCCTTATAAACATCTTAGTGCAAAAGTACAAAGTACTTATATGTATTTGCTCTTATAAACTGCTTATCATTATATTTAAGTTTATCTTACAGGGATGATTTTTTGATGCTCAATACTGCACTGCATACCAACAAAATGTTGTTTTAAAATAATTTACAATTTCTAAACAATAAACAACAAACACTACAAAGATTTTGACCGCAGTTGTCTATATATTTTTCTTTTAAATTTTATCAAACAATATTTTTTTATTTGAATTTATTTATTAATTTGTATTTATTCTTCTCTTTTTATCTTTTCTTTACATATTACCCCTATTTTATCCACCACTCATACGATGCGTGCTTTCGTTTTCCACTACATACACACAAATACAATGCAATATATTAAAATTCATAAAACCTATTAATTTTGATCACACAATATGATCATGCATTAAATTTTAATTTATATATATATAAACAATTTAACAAATAAAAAAAAATCCAAAAAAAAAAAAAAAAACATTTACATTTCTTATCCACTCACGCTATGAATTAAAATTTACAAAAACAAAAAAAAAAAAAAACAATCAACAAATTCCATTTGTACTATTCATTGCTGATCGATTTTCTCGCGTGCGATTTTTGCCAATAACTCGAAACGTATGAATTCTGTGTGTGTGTATGTACTACCTTGTTTATTCGTACCATCACTACTACTACTACTATGTATGTATGTATGTACTACCACAACCACCAAAAACCACCATCACCACTACTACAACCATTACTACTACTACTACTACTACTACTACAACTGTGTTATCTTAGGCACATGGCATGACAGTAAGTCCTGCGCCAATCACAATCCAAAACCATCCGTATATACACGCTAGTTATCCTGTTATACCAAATTATATGCAGGTAAGCTGTCTTTTTATGTTTTTCATTTTTTATTATTTAAATTGAAAATTTTATATATTCTTTAATTTGTTTTCATATTTTTTACTTTTCTTTCTTTTTTATTAAAATTTCATTTTCTTGCTCTTTAGTTTGGTTACTTTAACAAATGAACCCTTAACCCTTCATTTCGTATTGCTCTCATCCTCCCAGGCCTTGTATTTAACCTTTAGTTTTGGTTGACAAGTTGTATGGACCCTAATGTTACCCTATATTGTTATTAAGTACCCGGTTTTAAAAGCATGCTCTTTTCCCTATGTAGCCGTAATTCTCCAACTATCTGTAATTTCCCAACTAACAATGATTATCTTGAAAATAAAAAAATTTAAATAATATTAATCATGTTTTTCTCTTTTCTTAAAACATTAAGCGTTTCCCAATTTAACAGTTATCATTTTTCTGGAGAACAAGGAACGTTTGAGTTAAAATTGCCCCAAGCGAATTTCTTCGTGTACACGAAGCCTGGAGCTCTCTTTATTTTTTAGCAACTTTTAGAAAAAAATCTCGTATTTTTGATGGCAGCACAGCTGCAACTCTTTATGAGAACCCAGACCCATTTAATCAAATCTCAAAATTGTGTGGGATTCTTCAAGTTTTTAACCCGTTAACTGCCTCACGATATTTTCTATTTTGCTTAGTCCGTATAAAATGGAATTTTTAGAGAGCGTTAGAAAGCTAAAAAGTTCAGGAAAATTAATCAAACAAACATTTAACTAGAAGCTCTATTGGACGAGCTATTTGTACGAAACATGTGAAAGGCGTTAGTGGTTAAAAAGGTGACTTGACGCCTTGAGTATGAACGAATTGCTCCGATCCAGATGCCATTACAACCACTTGTTCTCACTATAAAAAGTGTATAATTTTATTTTGGAATCAGATTTTAGAACACTTTTCATCGATAACTTGGCTTATCGATATCAATGCGTCGGTTTATCGATGGATGTTGTAGTTGAAATCGCAAGCCCTAGTTTTTGATTCCCTCAAATTTTAAACTTTTCATCCTACTTTGAAAGGACGCTGAAGTCATAGATACTCTTTGTTTTCTTTTTTTGATATATTAAAAAAAATTAATAATTTATTTAAATCCTATTTTGAATTTTTTTGTGTTTTGTTTTTTGACATTTTATTTGTCTGTTTGGTATAAAGTTAAGTTCTCGATTAGCGAAGATTAGAAACGTACAAGCTATCCTGTTAGTAATACTAAAAACTTCTATTTCTACTACTAACCGCCCTTGTAATCATCTTAATTTTCAGTGGATTAGTGCATCAATGAAATTGCTGTTTGGGTTTCACAGCACTTCATATTTTACGTAACGATTTCTTATATATTTTGTTTATTACGTTAGTGCTTTTTATAAACTTTCAGTTGAATGCCTATTTTCGCCACATTCTTCTTTGCCCTAAATTCTATTTTATTTTGATCATATTTTTAACAAACGAATTGTTTACTTTTAATTTGCAGTTTCAAATTGTTTGTTCTTGTTTAGTACCCAAATATTTGAATTGTAGTTCTGACAGTGTTGCCCTTTTTTGTGTACCGTAACTACCTACGTGGAAACGAAACGGAATTCTCTCTCTTTCAGTGCATGTGTTCCTATCGAGTTTTCCCTATTAGTGAAAATTAATAATGAATAACTTTTTTGCTTGAGAAATGTTTTAAAAGTAAATTAATAAATTTTTACGTTTTTTACTTTTTTATTTACTCTGTAACACCACTTGGATATGACAAATTTGGCATACAAACAATCGTCAATCGTCACATTTTGCTGTTTATCGTTGATTAACGACTATCGACTTCGATTTGGCTTGGATTGTATCGAAAAAACACCAACTCGCTAACTGATAATTACTCACCACACACGCCCGATCGTTAAACTCACACCTCAATCGCTATGGTGAATTTCTTCAACATTCAATTTGGCATGATCGCCGCAATATTTTTAACTCCATCCACGAATCTTAACTGCTGAAAACGCTTGTTTTTGCGAATGAAAATTGTTGCTATGGATTCTAAAAACAGCAGGGAATGCCAGTGATGGGCCAACCTATGATGGGTCAAGCCCCTTTGACTGGCGTACAACCGACGATGGCGCCAATGATGACAGCGACACCACAAACGCTGCACAGTAGTGCGATAACAATGCAACCACAATCAATCCAGCAACAACAAACCAACGGCGGCAATAAGGGCGTGATCGATCCATTTGGTGTATTATAAAATCGTCAATTCAATGCATAGATGGTACAAACGAACCCAACAACAATAACCCAACTAAAAAGCAGCAGAAATACAACAAAGCTGTTGAAAAACGAGGGACGGAACATTGACGCCATCCAATAAAGAAAACAGCAAAAATCATTACATTTTCATACTAGCAAAGAGTGTGGGGGGGGGAAAACAAAAAGAAATCTATACAACACAGTTGGCTAATTGATTGGTTAACGTGATCTGAAGAGTGGTCGATTACGAGTAGAGCTCTTAGCTGGGCGTAGAAATGTTTTTAAATTTCTTTTTGTGGGCCGCATAGACGCGGAGCGTTTAGTTGTGAATTTCATACATAAAAATAAATATATAAAAAAATAATAAGTTTCAGATTATAAATGAATTAAATACTATTATGTATCACTTTAGTATGAATATACAGAAAAAAGAAAAAAAAAAAAAAAAAAAAATGTAATTAAAAGAAAATTATGTGAATGCAGCAGACGTGTTGAGAGTAGAAAATAATTATAAAAAAGAAATTATTATATTGTACTATTACTTATAAATAATTATAATTATTGTATTGTATTGTATTATTATGTAATTTGCGAATTACCATTATCAATCACAAAGAACATTTATTGAAGTATGAATATGAACAAAAAGATGAAAGAAGATAAAAAGAAATGCTGAAATGAAAAAATAAGAACAAACTATAAAATAGACGCTGCATACTTACTATAAATATATAAACTATATATGTAAATCATAATATATATACATAGTTACATGCACATACACATACATATTGTACATACATAATATATACGCGTGCATATGTATATGAGCATATAATGTTGAAAAAATGTTTGCTATTTCAAAGGCAATCAAATTTTAGTTATGACAAATTAAATTGAATTAAAGAAAGAACCTATGCATGATGCCCTAGACGCAGTTTTAGAAATTTTTCTTCCAAATAAGCACACAAGTTTCGTTTTTGCTCTATTGTAGTGACTGTTAAGCTCTTAAAATTCGCATGAAGTACGTACTCAAATCACTTTTTAATTTTCTCTTGGAATTGTTTGGAATAATTCCTTTCAGTTCTACTGGGCTTTAAAATTTTGAAATGCCAAATAGCATAACTAATATATTTAGTTAACTACTATCTACTGTAGTAGTAGACTTGAATCCACATTCCCCTGCCCTGACGTTGTACTTCTGTACTACCAATAGACCCGGAATATCCTGGGCCAACCTTACCATGCCCTAGAATTTCGAACTTCGACATATGTTTTACCTTCAGCAATAAGTGAGTTAGTTGTTCTTATACTATTTTGCATATAGAACGATTATTGTACCATTCGGCTCGGCTAACCTAACTTTGACCTTAACCACTTCTGCTTAGAAATCGGCCAATACTTTAAGCCTGCAATGATCGATAGATATATGAATACTTGTATGCTGTTTGGCAATTCCCATTAGATGTATAAATTGTTGTTTAGTGCTAACAATAACACACATTACAATTTTACTTGTGAGAAAACAAGAACAATTTGTTTCTGTATGTCAGCAAATTCAAAATTATCAAAAATGCTAGCGTGATTTGTAATGTCAAAATGTTTAGTCATAATCTAATGAATTGGTTTTTATTGTTATAGAAATTGTATTGCATGTTCCCAGTACTTTGAATTCAGTTGCATAAGGCCGTCCTATTCAAAACGTTTCTCTAACTCTTTACGCTGATTCTTTTCGGTTGTACAAGCCAACTTAATATTCGAAGTTATTATTAGGGATTATCGTTAGTCCTACTTAATAATCGATAGAATTCATAGCGTAGGGAAAGCTAGTCTTAAAAACATTTCAACTATCGATATTGTGAACGCTGACTTAACACTTCTAAATCGTACTAAATTTACAAAAAAGCGGTTCTGGGCATTAAATCGCTGAAAGAGTATTAACAATAAATTCTGATAACTAAAAATTTATAAGAACCATTTTCTGGCGCGAACGCCTATTTGCGCTAACTTAAGCCAATAGAAAATGTTTAACCCATGATTTGTGGTCTAGTGTAAAACTACCTTCCCTACGGAAGTTCTGATTAGGCCTTCTTTATAAGAAAAAATTTTAAATGTGTTGCAAAAAAAAAAAAAAAATATACAACCAATTTGTAGTAGTTTGTATAAATTAGGCAAATGTTGAAGCATCATACATATACATATGTATGTATATACTACATATTACATGCATATATGCAAGAGCTCACAAAACTATATACATATAAAAATCAAATGCGAAAATGTTAAAAAGAAATAAATGCAGCAGTAATGTAAACAAAAGCAAAAATAGAAAACATAGCAAAACTGCACTCAAATATACAGCAAAATACTATATAATCATGTTGAAAATCTATAGATTCATATATGTACATGCATATATATGTACATATTATATACTTACATACATTCTTATATGTATACAAATCTTTATAAAAAAAAAAAAAAAAAAATAAAAAAAAAAATGGTGTTTGAGGAGCTTAAATATTGAAAAATTATTACTGTTGCTTAGTGAAATGCTATCTCATACGTATAAATTATATGTACTATAGTTTACTAGTTTATGATGTGGAAAGGAGGCGTCCGTGGACAGCAATACCATCGTGTAAGACTCTTTAGGTTGGCCTTGTCTATGAGGTAACTCTGTATCGCGATGCGAAAGCAAATGCTATTCACAAGCTGTCAAATTATATAATTTTTTTCTTTTAAATGCTTAAGAATCTTCTTTCGCCTCGCGCTACAGAGCAACCTCTCTTCTTACATTTGTCACATTCAAAGGTTCAGGGAGGAAATTCCATACGAATAAGTCGAAAATTCAAGTTCCGGTGAAATCTAATATCAAATACACAACTGTTAGTGTTTGAGTATATTGAAACTATCTACCGCCATCCCTTGTCAAAATGTGGTACGGTGTTAAACCTGTTTTGGCCACTAAAGTAATCAAACGGACATTGTAACCTTAAGCTACTAAATTATATGAAGCCTTCAATAAATCTGGCTTTTTTTTGCAATAATATTTAGTTGCCTTCAAAGATTGAATAAATAAAGTTGCAGTTACAAAGCTTTCGGAACTTTAAAAAACTTTTTGCTGAGTAGTAGGTTATATTAGGCGGAATTTGAGCTTTTTCGATTCGATGTGTAAATAAAAACTGAAGTTTTGGAACAAAACAAAACAATGTCGCAATGCACACCTCCTTTCCAAATCATTCTGCATTTCTTGCTTTTGTTAAAACTAATGTTGAAGTTGTGTAAAAAATAAAAACAAAAAATAAAAAAAAGTGAATAATAATGCTGAAACAATCGCTTTATTATACACATTTGAAAACATTTGTAAGTTCACTCTAATGGAAATACAAAAAAAAAAAAATAAAAGCAAACAAACAAAAAAAATGTAGTTGTAGATGCTCTCAAATACCTGTACTAAAATAGTATAATGCGCTAAGTATGATTTTTGTAAAGAAAAAAAAAAAAACAATGTTCTGACCATTTCCATGGTTTAGGCTTTGTGGTATCAGGAACACTATTCTGTAACTCTATTCAAATTGGCATTTGTGCGCCAACGGTGCTTTCCTATTTCGCACACTTAGTTTAGTGTTAGTAGCTGCGCTTTCGAATAATGGAATGTGTGTAAATTACGCTGCTTAACTTGAAATTTGTTAAAAGTGCTTGCAAAATAAAATTTGTTTAGATTTTATCTTAATACAATAAAGTACATATGTACATTTTCTAATAAACTCATTATGTTCGCAAAATATCAAGCATTCCAAAATTAAAATTATTATTTTACTATCGCATTTGAGTTAGAAATGTATGTTTGGAAATTTCATATTTCTCAAATTTCAATAATTTAGTGCAACATTTTAAGTCTTTAGCTCTCTGCGAAAGGTTCCGTTTGGTATTTTTCAATTTTTTTTTGTTCTTGTACCATACAATTGTTTGGGCTGAATATTCTCTGCATGCTTTAAGTTGGTGGCTTAAATTTCATTTCGGCTGAGTAGAAGACTACAATATTTCAATTGTCAGTTCGAAAACGCATTACTTCAGAATATTTTTGAAGAATGCCCTATCTGTGAAAATATTTTGGCTTTACCTTGTTATGGAGCATTTTTTTTTTTTAAATACTGAGAAAAAACACTTTTGAAATAAATTCTGATATGGGTTGGTTGCGAAACGGCTTCCGACTCGGTCGTCTATTTTCTCTCTAGTACATTTAAAATAATTTATATATGTACGAAATTTAAAATATGTAACAAAATACATACATATAATACTTCTTAATAATCACAAAATTCTGCTGTGTGTTCTATAATGTGCAAATTGCTTAAGAAAACATTTAAGTCTATATATTCATATGTGCATATACAATTATTCTTATTATATAGTTTAACATAAATACATATGTATGGACCGAGTTCAATGCTACATACATAAATACATACATATAAAAGAAAAATATTTATGATTATGTTAATTATTGTATAATATAATAACTAAAATTACAATTTTTGTGTAAATAAAATTGAAAATAAATATTATAAAATTGCAAAAATTACAACAACAAAAAATGAAATAAAATGCAGAGCTAATTGCGAAATATTACCATAAAATACCTATACCAATAAATATGTACTGTTTTGTTTAAGTTAAATGATAATTATAATGAATGATAAATAGCTTATGATTATAATGATGATGATGATGATGATGAATGATAATAAAAAATAAAGAATTATTAAATGGACTCACAATACTTTTTATGAAGAGATTTTTGAAGTGATACAGAAATTAGTGAGAAATCATGTTGTTATTGTTGTTGTTGTTAACCCACCCTAATGGTCACGATCACTCTGTAAATTGCTACCAGGCTCTTGTAACGGGAGTCCAAGGAAGTACGCGGTTTTAACAGGGTTGGACCAGTGTGATATGATTTCGCGGATAAAACGGCAAGGAAATGTGGTGCCGGAACTCACTATAGTAATTACGAAGATGCTTCCTGGGGGGGCGGAGACATATCCAATAGATGCCGATTTGGATGACTAGGTTTGTGACAGTTCAGTAGAAACTGTCTGCTTAGAAGTTCCGCGTGCTGAGTACGAAATCATCAGCACTAAAGTCATCCCGAACTAATTCGTGTCAATTTACTGAGATTGAAAAGCTGATGCTATGCGTTGACGTTGTACTCAGTGGCGAAACTAAGATTTTGAGAAATGGGGATCCAAATGTTTTAATGAAATTTCGAAGAAATCTTTTATCTACACTTCTTGATCCGATACCCATCCCTTCTACCGAATCTGCTGTTAAGTTGGCAGTTTTAATAGTTTTGGACCAAGATGGGTTCGGTTTTAGAAGAGTCGAAAAGTTCAAAGGATGGTTGGTGCTGTCCTATCTAAAGAAAGGCCATCCTGAAATTCTCATCGACTATTCGTGCAGCATCTGATATTTTATCTTCGAAAATGCAAACCGGGTAAATCTTCACGACACCGCAAATTCTGCAAAAGACTCTTTATCCATTTTAAAGCAGCTTTTGACAACGTAAAAAAAGAGTACCTTTATGTTGCTGTTCATATATAATTTAGAAAATATTAAAATATTAAAAAATCATGCTGGCATACCCTGACCATATAGACAGCTGGCCTGAATATAGAGGCGAAAATAACGAGGACAAGCACCTTTATTTGAGTCCATTAATAATCGTCCAACAGCTATTATTCGAATAATGGGCGATATATGAGTTTATTCGAATTTTGAAAATCGAATGTCATAATAGTCGAATGATCCGATTAGTCGATTATCACTAGCTTCAAAACTCCGCTCCTTTACTACTACTGATTACTTAGCGGAAGTAGATGAAACATTTTTCAAAGCATTTACTTGTTGCCTACATTTAGGCGCAACAAAATCTGGATTGACGGAAACTGCACTCTATAGCCAGCTAGAAATGCTATTCGAATGGAAAGAAGTTAAACAGCAAGTAACTTCACACTAAAGTTCACTATTATTTCCTCTTTTTTTGAGCAAGTCCAACAAATTTCGTATAAAAATGGAGGAAACCTTTTTATGAGTTGCAGCATCACTTGTGAATTTAGTAGAAATCAGCTGGGTCCATTATATTGATAAGGGTTGAAGGTAAGTAGAGTTCGTTGTTTGTTTGGAGTCCCTATTTTATATACCCACTCGGAATGACCATACTTCCCGCATGTGTGCTAACGCTCAATCATCAGTACAGACGATTATATGTTTATTATGAATCAAAGCTTTAAAGTCCTTCGTCAATACTCGTATTAGTTCAAAAACTAAACTAGCAAATCATTAATTTATGTTTATGTTTATCCGCAAATTTTAGAACTAAATATGTAATCGGTTTTGATTGAAAGCTTTGCCGAGATCTTTAGAAATGTTTCATTACTATCTTCAACTTCAAAGGCAAATTGTCAAGAAGTGAAAATTTTTTATTTAATTTTTATTCTGTGAATTTTTTTTTAACTTTAAATGCGCTCATATATTTTTTTACCAAAAGCGCCATTAAAACCGTGAAAAATTTGTATTATCAACAACGCAAATTATCAAGCCTTCCTAAATAATAAAAATTCGCAAAAAAAAAAAAAAAAAATAAACTCAAAAGCTAAAAAAGAAAATGGGCAAACTAACAACAACCGGAGTGGTGAGTAAGCCAGTTCGTCAACCGGCGAGTTTAATTATGGCACCAAAACCCGTACATCCGCGTGCCGTGCGCACTCATGGCTTCTTTGGTGTATCATTCGTTCGTCAACATATGGTTATCGATGATCGTTGGACGCCCACCTCATTAACGGAACAATTCAAGGGCATGGCCGATTTGTTATGTAAGTGCGATTATGATTGTTGGGCTTGGTTTATGTTTCAACTTTCTTTACCACTTCACCTTTAGCCAAACGTTTGGTTTTCAAAAAACTCGAAGCTGCTGCCAACCATAAACGTTATATAAGAGAAAATCGCAATTTGAAGCGTCAATGCCGCGATGGACGCACCAAGCTCTCGAATGTGCTCTACGGCGACAATACCAAGAAAATAAGAAATTTTTTAATTAATCACAAAGATATGCAACGTTTGTATCAGAAGATGCCCGTTGAGCTGGTGGTGGATAATATTAACCAACGTACTTTTGTGATGCGCAAGGAGCGTGATCGTTTGAAGTTTCGTTTGGAGCAGCTAAAGAACGTTTACAAGGATAAGTTGGTGGGTTAAAAGAATGAAGTTTATTAAATAAAATACATGAACCTCTTATCTTTTAACTATTATCTATTATCTATTATCTATTATCTGTTATCTATTATCTATTATCTATTATATATTATCCAATTATCTATTATCTATTATATATTATCCTATTATCTATTATATTTTATCTATTATCTATTATCTATTAGCTATTATATTTTATCCTATTATCTATTATATTTTATCCTATTATCTATTATATTTTATCTATTATCTATTATCTATTATCTATTATCTATTATCTATTATATTTTATCTATTTTCTATTATCTATTATCTATTATATATTATCCAATTATCTATTATATTTTATCTATTATCTATTATCTATTATCTATTATCTATTATCTATTATCTATTATCTATTATCTATTATCTATTATCTATTATCTTTTATCTATTATCTATTATCTATTATCTATTATCTATTATCTATTATATTTTATCTATTTTCTATTATCTATTATATATTATCCAATTATCTATTATCTATTATATATTATCCTATTATCTATTATACTTTATCTATTATCTATTATCTATGATCTATGATCTATGATCTATTATCTATTATCTATTACTAACTTTTATCTCCCTAATTGGCAGCTGGAGCGTGCTGTTTTGCAGAATCGAATTAAGTACGAGAATGAGTTTGTTTTGGAAGAAGAGCTTAAGTCGCGTGTTTTCCGCAAGAAAATCGAAAACTCAAATGTGCGTTTAAAGGCCATCAAAACTATAAACGGCACTTACAGAAAGATGATTCAGGTCTTACGTCATGATGCCATATTTTATGAACCGATCTTGCGCTCCCTTAGCTTAGATATTGAAGATCAGTCCAACTTTATTAAACATATTCTCTATTTGGGTATGCCAGCAATTGCGAAATTCAAGGAACTCAGTGAAGAGTACAGGGTGAGTAGTCGTCTCGGAAAAGTGTTGTGTGCCGTGTGAGCTGTCCACGAATGACAAAGGAACTGTTGGCGTATTTTCTCAAATATTGGTTTAATATAATTTTAATTTTAATTTTTATAATTTAGCAAATGGAAGAGAAGTCGCGTAAAAGTATGCAAGCTAAATTACAAATGATGGCTCAGTATCGGAAAGATGCCAAGCGCAGCAGTATTCCAAAACCAACACAAAAACCTGTAGATCCCATATCGACGGCTAAGCGTTATGTGCGTGAAACAACCAGTATGATGTTCCTCAAGAATGAACTGGAAGTGATTGAGAACACAATTAAGCAAGTGAAATTCGCTACGCTCTGTTCGCAAGCTAAAGAAATCTATCCGAGGTAAGGTAACAACGCTTAAGGTAACAGTACTTCCAGCTGGGATATACAACTACCAGCGTAAGGCTATTTTCTTTCATCTCTTTCCTCTCTTTTGCAGAATAAAATCTCAAGTAGAGAATAACTTCAAACTGAATAAAATGATTGAAAACGATATGCTTGGCCATCAAACACTCGAGACGAAGATGAAGCGCGCTGAAGTTTTAGAGGGAATTTTGGTGAATAATTTATCAGAACAAGAAATTGAGTGAGTTTGATTTGCTAAATAACAGATCTTTATTCATATATTCATGCATATTTTATTTTATAAAAATCAAACACCAGACGTCTGGATCGTATTAAAGAGCTAAAAGAAGCAATCAAAGAGGAGGATAAAGAAGAGGAGAAATTAATTGCCTACATCAAAAATCGTGCCGACGCCTATGTGATGTTACGGTATGTACTAACAAGTGGCTAATAAGGTGGCCACTACTGTATGTCAGAGATGTCAAACAAGATGCTATTGAAAATTATTTTCGGAAATTCCGCAATTCGAAATCATCATTTTATTTTGTTCTCCTTTCTCAGCTTCTCATTATGGAACTTGAATGAGATTCTACGTCACGTTGATCGTCCCGAAAAGCCGACACGTATCAAATATCCCAATTCCTATTTGCGTTTACCTTTGTTAAAGTTTGAAATGCTAACAATGCGCGCCTGCCCACCGGATCCGTATGAGGAAAATAGTGAGTAATACATCGCTGCAGCTGAAATGGAAATTTAATCGCAGTATTTTCTTTCTCTCTCTCCGAACTGCAGTTGATACCATCATGCACACGGTAATACGTAAGGTCTACAAATTAATGCGCGCCTACAAGGAGGAAGTGACCGCCGCACAAATGGAACAATATGTCAATGATTATCAGAATGCATTCCTTGAGAGCATTGAAATCGAGGACATTGGCGATAGCAATGAGGTGCAAGAGCAAGAAGATGAAGAGGAAGACTTGTTGCAAGAATCCAAGCCACTGCAAAATGTGCCAAATCGCAAAACGATTAAAACGCAAAGCGCCAAATTGGTTGAGGAACTATCGAAGAAGGAGGACTGATGGGGTTTAATGTTTTGGATATGCACAGAGATATCGTTCATGAACTTTTGAAAAAATATATATGTATGTATTTTTACAAACCATATGAGATATAGAAAAATTATAAGTTATCGATTTCTTTGAGCCAAGATTTGTTATCGTTGTTTCTTCGAAAATTTTTGGTTAAGCGCTTCGGGCCTTGGTCACCGGAAAGTTGCTCGAAAATCGATCCATTTTCATTGTTTGAAAAAAAAATCCAATAGAGTACTTCTATATAAGGACTTTTGCTATCATCTCGTAGACGGCTTGCCCTATTTGGATGAACTTTTTAATATAATTTAACACTACACACTAACTTTATACGTAGAAGATTGTCCTAAGCACAACTATGTAGTTATAAAATTATGAAATTTGCAAGGCAAAGCGATCGAAACCAATTCAAAAGCGGTGAAAGTTTGACACTGGGTCACTGGGCCAAACATCAGTAGCGACGATAATTGCAAAAAGTACATCATATTTGCATTGTTTTTGTTTGAAAATTTGATCAAAGGGAGTAAGAATGGCTTGATGATTTTGTTGTTGGCAAATCAGAAAAATTGCAAAAATTTGTGTTGCCGGTGCTCATTAACAATTCATGCTAAAGCAATAAAAATCAGCAGCTGCTTCCTCTTACTTTGTAATTTCAATCAATATTTTTCGGTTAAAGCAAATCGAGTGAAACGAGTAAGGAGTCTAACATCGGGTGAAGCCGAACATTATATGCTCGTACAAGTGTCGGATCCAGGATTTTGGGAAGGGGGCGTTTCGATTTTTTTTTAATAAAATTTCGAGGACATCCTTTATCCACAGTTCCTGCAAAATATTACTTCTTGGATTTCGAAGGGAGGGTTGAGTCCCGAAATCCCCCGTACATCCGCCCCTGGCTCGTACTAAGCTAAGATCTATTATATTACCTCACTTCATGCCAGGCTATATTAATAGCTTTCAGGTCCTTTTATATACCCAGTAGTGTAGTTTCCATAAAATTACTGCCGTTTCTTACAAAGATACTTTCGTCATAAATAAATTCCTCTTTATAACAGTGGGCGTGGCCCTTAACGAATTCCATCCATTTTTCTCCCACAAACTCGATTTATACTGGAACGATTTTCCGCCATCGCTTGTCAATTTCCGAAAACAGAAAATCAAAATCGTGCAAACTCCGTCTAAAGTTCTTCAGAAGTCCAAGAAAATATTTTTTATGAAATCCAAAAATTGTCAAACGTCAGTGATGTTAATAATTAAAGGAGGATTAACAAAAAGTAAGTATTTCAGTACTATTGGTAAGGTTGGGTGATGTATCATAATGGGAATGGGAATAGTACTGAAATAATTATTTTTTGGTTCGAATTGACGCACTTGTAAGTACTTTAAGTAAGGTTATAAAATACCTTTAAAGCTGTCTCATTAAAGTGCTGCGCTTTAGCGGGCCTTTACTGGTTTCCATATAGCCAAATTTCCTGCTGGGTATGTTTATAAAATCTAA
>OX608079.1:21677641-21694831 GCA_951509765.1 Sphenella marginata
ATTTGCGTTTGATCCCAAAGTAAGAAAACGTAAAAACAAAAAAGCATACCAACGTTTAAAGTTTGATTGCAGAGAATGGCTCGACTGTCGAAAATTTTTGTTCAGAATTTTTTTGTGCGAAGCTAAATTGCTTGAAAAACTTTAAGCAGCTTAACCTTTTTAATTCCATGATTTGGAAGATCTAAGGCGAAAATGACAACGTACGAACTCTAAAAACTAACACAAAGGTATGAAACTTATTTTTAAGAAACTCGCAATTTCTTGATTTTATTGACGTCAGCTGACTTGATTCAAAATTAATGAAGGCATTTTTGCTGTCGCCAGCTTAAAAGCAAGTAAGGGGAAAAATAGACAAATTGCATCTCTACAGAAACCGCGAGTGTGACGTCATTATGACGATAAACAGACCATATCAATCAAGGCGATAGAATGAATAGAGTCACAGCAATGGGCTACAGCATATAAATACAACTCTATAATGAAATGGAAATGGATTGGTAGCTTTAGACTGAAAGATTAATATAATAGTACACTTAATAAAATAAAAATTGTAATACTAATGATACAACAACAAAAACACGTCATCAGCGACACCTCTTTTTTTTAGGTATGAGAAAAGTATGACCTGAATTCCATCAAACACACTTTGGTTATTATGAGTTTCTGCTTTTTCAGCTTTTCTTTTTAATTTTCAAAGTCAAATATTCTTTTTAACGCTGTTGTATTGTATTAAGTCTTCAAGTTCACAAACGGGGTTCCATAAATTTAAAGTAAGTTTTTACCTTATAAAAACCTTCTTAGTCAAGAGCTAGAAATCCCAGAGATGTTTCCTACCATTCTCTAAAAGATATTGTAATCAATTTTTTTTATTTTTATCAGACAGAGTCTGTGTAACCGAACTAACATCTGACTTGGTAAAATATTGTAGCTTATGTTAACTTTGACTCTTTAAACTGTTTAGTAATTTTGACATACATACATAAGTAAGTTTGGTCTCTGAGCTACGTTGGTCCCTCGTCGATGCGATGCATTTGTTTGGCCACCATCTTGAATGGTTTTTTAAAGATTTCCATTCTTCAATATATCTCTCAGCCTTCTCTTTCTCTACATGTTAAGCCCTTAGCTTGTATTTACTTTCTTTTAATACTAGCAGCAGGCTTCCGCCTTACTATTTCCGATCACACATAGCCGACAATTGCCAAGGAACATCCGTCTATTTTCAAAAATTTGCTATAGCGATGACATACTTTACGTAAATTCAAATCAGTTATATTCAAGTTTTATATAAATTGTTTATCTTGCATGATACAAAACACATTCATCAACCAACAAAAGACTAAAGCCACAAACCCGTCTGTCAAAGCCTACGTTTCCGCTTATGCTTATCTCACATCTGATGTGAACTAAGACTAGGTCGTTGGTAATTTATTCATTAGCGATTTTCAAGAACATTAAACATTAATTTTAAACAAACAAACTTGCAACACATCACAAGCTAGAACAAAAACATTGCAACAACAACAAAATTTAAAATAAAATAAAAATAGCGATTACATGCAATTCACTGAATAATTAATTTGATGACATTCAAAGGTAGCTAATGTTGTCACCATTTAATGTAAGACATTACTGAGCTTTAGTCATATCTAAAAGATAAATCTTAAACAAGAATTGTGGGTGTCAAAGTAAACAAAATTTCCAGCAAGAGAAGAATTTTACATTTCAACTGACCTTGCAATGAGTTGTTATGAAAAGAAAAAAATTAATCGTCAACACTTTGACCGTCGTTATGTGACTTTATGAGCATACATTTTAGAATTAACGAGTCCAAAATGAGAGTATGTAATATTACAAAATTGATATACGAATAGGTAGAGGTGCATGGCTTCCAAGAGCGCGCAATCAAAGGTGAAACATACCAAAACAATTTCAAGCAATTCATTAATCAAAAACAAGCAAGGAAGTGTTATGAGATGCAACGTTTCCTTTTATGATAACGATAATGATAATGATAATGATAATGATAATGATAATGATAATGATAATGATAATGATAATGTTAATGATAATGATAATGATAATGAGAATGATAATGATAATGATAATGATAATGATAATGATAATGATAATGATAATGATAATGATAATGTTAATGATAATGATAATGATAATGATAATGATAATGATAATGATAATGATAATGATAATGATAATGATAATGATAATGTTAGTGATAATGAGAATGATAATGTTAGTGATAATGAGAATGATAATGATAATGATAATGATAATGATAATGTTAATGATAATGATAATGATAATGATAATGATAATGATAATGATAATGATAATGATAATGATAATGATAATGATAATGATAATGATAATGATAATGATAATGATAATGATAATGATAATGATAATGATAATGATAATGATAATGATAATGATAATGATAACGATAATGATAATGATAATGATAATGATAATGATAATGATAATGTTAATGATAATGATAATGATAATGAGAATGATAATGATAATGATAATGATAATGATAATGATAATGATAATGATAATGATAATGATAAAGATAATGATAATGATAATGATAGTGGTAGTGATAATGATAATGATAATGATAATGATAATGATAATGATAATGATAATGATAATGATAATGATAATGATAATGATAATGATAATGATAATGTTAATGATAATGAGAATGATAATGATAATGATAATGATAATGATAATGATAATGATAATGAGAATGATAATGATAATGATAATGATAATGATAGTGAAAATGATAATGATAATGATAATGATAATGATAATGATAATGATAATGATAATGATAATGATAATGATAATGATAATAATAATGATAATGATAATGATAATGATAATGATAATGATAATGATAATGATAATGATAATGATAATGATAATGATAATGATAATGATAATGATAATGATAATGATAATGATAATGATAATGATAATGATAATGATAATGATAATGATAATGATAATGATAATGATAATGATAATGATAATGATAATGATAATGATAATGATAATGATAATGATAATGATAATGATAATGATAATGATAATGATAATGATAATGATAATGATAATGATAATGATAATGATAATGGTAATGATAATGATAATGATAATGATAATGATAATGATAATGATTATGATAATGATAATGATAATGATAATAATAATGATAATGATAATGACAATGATAATGATAATGATAATGATAATGAAAATGATAATGATAATTATGATGTAAAAAGCACGCCAGTCATAAGTTTTCAAGCCAGAACTAGATGAGTAGGCTTTAGGGCGTCTCCGGCGCTGTAGAAATTTACTACGTTTGTTAGCTGTGAAAATGAATAACCCGACAGACACCCAAGATGCTTGTTAAGGAGAAACATGGAGAAAAGTGTCTCTCAAATCGCTTAAGCTACCGTTAGTGGGCCACCATTATTTTCCCTTTTGATAGAAATTTTACTCAATACAATATTTTGAATAAACATTTTTGAAGCTGGTTTTTTTCTTTGATACATATCTCATTTTGAGCAATTACGATTAACAAAAATCAAAAAGAGAAAATAAGCAAAAACAAAAAAAAAAAAAAAAAACAATTTGAATTAATAAACACATCAACTCAATTTAATGATTGAACAAATGCTGAGGGTGTTCGTACGAATTGAAATTGTTCGCATGCTGTGTGCGGCACTGAGTTGAGCTTACCAAATCATTCAATTATTATCGATTTAGATGGTGCAACAATGAAGACAAAAGCGCATTTACTGGAAATTGGTTATTGATAACTGGCGCAAACGCAATCGGAATGCAATCACAAAGTTGATCAACGAAGCCACTGAGCAGCTGCGGCGATGATAAACGAAAGGTGTACCTACATTTTCGAACTTTTATTGTGAAAATTCATCAAAAATTATGACTAACAAAAATTCTATAAAATGCACAGCGCGATTTTACTTACACAATTTTTTTGTTTGTATTAATTATTTATTTTGAGCTGAGCATTTAGCTGCATGTGCCATAGAAAGGTGGCAGCTAATAAGCTTCAACCAACAATAATAAAACATCTGCTAGTTATTAAAAGTAGCGCTACCACCTGCTGGTCTGTAGTTCACGAAAAAAAAGTGAAATTAAAACAATGAGCTCGAGTAAATAAACACAATGTTATTATATCACGCATATTTAGGCAGCGAGTGCGCCAACACGCATGCGCAGTGCTAAGTAATTGTAAAAAAAAAGTTAAAATACATATTCATTTACGAAATATTTACAAACACATAAGCATATGCAGAGTATGAGATGAGGTGAGATGAATTACACAATGAGCATAAAAAGAAAATAGTTTAAAGGTATGCGGTTCGAGCGTGTGGCGAGCTACCAAAATGGGTCGAAAAAATATTTGTTTTTAATTAGAAATATCTCCTCCTCTGCAAACCTCTCTCAATATAGGCCTGAAAGCGCAAATCAGAAAATCAGTATCCAGAAAAATAAAAATTTTAATACAGTTCTAAAGTGGCCTGGATTGTGAAAATTGCAGCAGAACTTAGAATACTTTTTCGATAATAGTTAGAGCTTTGATTATATGTATGCACAAGAAAGCGCCTAAATGTAGGCACTATAACATTTGTAAGTACCCTGCAAAAAGTGCAATTAATCTAGGATCCATCGGGGCTGAGTCGCAAAGGAAGATGCGTCTAATGCCAGTTTTGATCACATTAAACGATTCACATTTGTTTGAGAATGTCCTATGGAGAGACTAATTTCTACCCAACCGGCAATTCTAGCTTCCATAAGTATGCTACAAAAACTAAAATTTACTTACAACTCCTTTGAGTATGCTACATAAATAAAAATGTATGCTTGTATATTCAATTGTAGGGCACTGTAGACTTAGCCCTTTCGATCCGGAATTTACGTGTTGAGTACTTCAAATGAAAGATACAAAACCGATCTATCTCTTCCAATTTCGATTCGGTTAAAAAGGGACAGTGGGAGGGGCTGGGACATACAACGGAGAGAGATACTGTTCAGAATACTTTTAAATACTAAATAGGTGAAACAAAGCCCATTAAACTCGTCTAATTCCCAGGCTAGACATCTTTAAATATATACTAGGACACATAAGTCCCATTCGGATCAAAAGGGTTAAGGTATAAATAGCGCATCGCGATTTTGAGAGGTTAGTCACACGATTTTTTGCAGCACAAAGTCAGTGACAAGTTTAGGAGACCGATGATTTCGAACTCGTTCAGGCGATATCATTTTTTCTGACATATTTCAATTAAGAGATATAACATATATATAATAGCACCCCTGCCCCCCCTGATAAGAGAAGTTCTTGACCAGAAGAAGCTTTTCAATGATTGCATATTGGATGCATGAAGTTGTGGCCAATATTTCTAGAAAGTATTGGATTTATGTATGTATGTATGTACACGTCGGTTCAGCGGGGATCATCGTAAACACCGATAGTTCGTCATTGTAGGCTATCTCAATTTCTGGGTACGCCTCCTGAAACATGCTATAAACTTGCAAAGTTCGATGCTTTCATCTAGCTTTTCACCAACCAGAGTCCTGGGAAAGTTAATCTAAAGTGGTTGTTTGAAGAACTTGTTTGCTCACGTGGAATGCAAGTCACCGAGTTGATCTTTTTGGTTATTAGGGTGGTTTAAAAAAAATTATTTTTATTATTTTGAATTTGTTCGTACAATTTTTTGTAATTTAATTAAAAAATCAAAAATTGGTAAAGGACTGTATAAGAATAAAAGCTTTTAATCCTTTGCCACACTTTCGAAATTCTTTTTGAGGTTTTAATGATTTTGAACGAGCCAAAAAATATCGACTTAAAAAGGTTACTCTTTTTGTTTTTGAAATTTTTTTCTGAAGTACAATTTCTACCAATGTTAAACGAAAAAAAGTTAAACAGTCACTACTACTTATGTTTAGATTTTCTTTAAAGAAGCATCTCGTCGCTGTCATGATGACACAGCAGCTGTCGTGCGACCCGTAAATGCTTATGAAACATAACCTAAAGTGTAACTAATTGGTCTTATAATATAACACGATTAAACACACATTTCGTTGACAATAAATTCAGCGTCCTCTGTGAGTGAGCTAAAAATTGGTTATATAACACGCTCACCTACATACATACATACATACATACATATGAACAAACTCAAAGTACTCTGACTGCATAATAGTGAAATTGCAAATTATAACACGATCATAAAGTGTAGACGCGTACATGCTCGTAAATAAGATTACACACAAATAAACTTACAAACAGTAGACATACATATATACATATTCACGAAAAGAAAGAAGCATAATAATCCGTCAGAGTGGCGAGTGACAGCACGAGAGACGTGAAATGCAGCACCTCTATTTGATGCTTCATCACTTCAAGCGAGCATCACATCAACACATCACATACACGTCACATGTGCAAATGAATGTCATGCCTTCATGGAGCCCTGTCAAGTGTAGCTGTATGTATGTGTGTATTTGTGGCTTATTTTATCACCTGCGGCACATCAATTGAAAGCGCGACACCATCGACGTCATGCCTATCGTCACATTTCACAAACTTCGTGTTCGCGTTCGTGCCGTTGCTTTATCAGTAACAAATCACTGCAAACTCAATGGCAGTCAATGAGGTAAAGTGTTGCTCTTACCCAGAAGCAAATTAGTAGTGGAGTTGGCTGTAAAGTTGTGTGTTGGGAGTGGAGTAGGTCAGGAGAAAGTTGGTGCTCACTCTGTTTTTACATAGTCTAGGATGTTGGATTC
Source organism: Sphenella marginata (assembly GCA_951509765.1). Taxonomy (NCBI): domain Eukaryota; kingdom Metazoa; phylum Arthropoda; class Insecta; order Diptera; family Tephritidae; genus Sphenella; species Sphenella marginata. The sequence goes on from OX608079.1 coordinate 21,684,503, forward strand.
GGGAGCATAGAAAATATCCGATGTTAGTATAGTTGTCTTAAGGTGCCAATAAAACTGAAACCGACTCCGGTCCAGGACCAAGAAATTATTCCTGTAGCAGTCGACTTAGAAATGTCACAAGTACGGCAAATATTAGTATAACCCTGTTTGGTCTGTCACAGCTCATTCCATATTGAAAGGGGGGGTGACTAATTAAACAACTCTAAACTAAACTATTTCACGCTTGGTATTGAGAAAAGATGCAAGGAGATTTTTAGCAAACGATTTACATTTCGCCAGCTGCACAGCATATTTGAAGCTAATTTACAAATACATTTTACGTACCCCGTAGTGAATATCTTTAGCTCGGATCTAGCGGAATGGACGTCAGCTTTCAGTGGACGTCCCTTCAAACTAGAAAATAAAATAAGATAAAATAAAATAAAATAAAATATAAAATAAAATAAAATAAAATAAAATAAAACAAAACAAAATAAAATAAAATAAAATACAATAAAATAAAATAAAATAAAATAAAATAAAATAAAATAAAATAAAATAAAATAAAATAAAATAAAATAAAATAAAATAAAATAAAATAAAATAAAATAAAATAAAATAAAATAAAATAAAATAAAATAAAATAAAATAAAATAAAATAAAATAAAATAAAATAAAATAAAATAAAATAAAATAAAATAAAGTAAAATAAAATAAAATAAAATAAAATAAAATAAAATAAAATAAAATAAAATCAAATAAAATAAAATAAAATCAAATAAAATAAAATAAAATAAAATAAAATAAAATAAAATAAAATAAAATAAAATAAAATAAAATAAAATAAAATAAAATAAAATAAAATAAAATAAAATAAAATAAAATAAAATAAAATAAAATAAAATAAAATAAAATCAAATGAAATAAAATAAAATAAAATAAACTAAAATAAAATAAAATAAAATAAAATAAGCTAAAATAAAATAAAATAAAATAAAATAAAATAAAATGAAATGAAATCAAATGAAATCAAATGAAATGAAATAAATAAATAAAATTCTATGTCTGAGAAAGTTGTTGTTACCGTGGTCAATAGAGTGAAATACTGAGTTTAAGTGCAAAATTACACTGGCGACTTCTGTTTAGTATTTAGTGAAAGTGTCAATATTTATTTATTTTTCAATATTTCAATGCATTAATATCAGAGATGTAAAAGAATGCATTCATTTGCCAATAATTATTCATTTGATTTATCGCAAAATGATTGCATCCATTTTTTGAATTCTTTGACTGGGACTTAAAAAATGAAGTCACCATTCAGACTTCATTCTGCGACTTCAAATTCTTTTTTTCATTAATTTAAGTCTTCAGACTTCTATTTTTCATTCTTTAGTCAAAACGCGAGTCAATGAGTGCATTCGAAATTTGAAGTCATTGAATAAGACTTCAACTGATTGCATTCGCCTATGAATGCATTCTTTTACAACCCTGATTAATATGCTGTTGGGCATTCAGAGTTTTTACTTAGTTTGAAAGCATGCAATGCTCTCTAATCTCTTTTCCCTTTATTCTCAGGTAGCTTACTCACATTTTGTGTAGGGACGTGCAGAGAGAGGTAGAGGGATAGTGTAAGGTAGTCTAGTCAGGTCAAGGGTAAATCGGAAAGCGTAAATGGGTAAATAGTGATAGTGAGAGAGAAAGAGAGTGAGAAATAGTACAATCTTTCGGGCAGGACAACGTCGACCGGTTCAACCAGTTTCATATGCTGACAGCTCATGGAACTGCTTATCGCCTAGTGAAGATTGCACTACTTCTAATTCCTACAGGGTAATGATACCTATTAAATGCACATACATACAGAGATATAAGATCTGTAAGTATTTAGCATGAAATCATGTTAACCACGTGAATATTCAGAGTTAACAATAATCAGCATCATTGAATCTATTTCGTCTCAGCAGGTCTCACGGGTAGTGATTGTCTGATAAAACTGGCAAGCCACTACGAAGTGAAGTTGGAGACTGCTACTTGCTGACACATTGACATGATAATTTACTTAAGTGTGGGTTATTTTGAAGAGGAACATTTTAATCACTCACCAAACATATGCAGCATAGACAAGAATTTTGATTATTAATTACAGGTGGAGCTTTCGAAAGAAACGCGCCATTCCTACTCCATCCAAGGTGGTATCTAGTTTAGCAACAAAGAGAAAGAGCTGCCTGAGAACTCTCATTTCTCATGATGACCATAGCAAACCTTTGACCATAGCATGCACCTGGCATGTTGGCACCTTTTGAGCTAAAAAAGCACTGTCAGCTCGTAAGAGAAAGTGGCACTGAGACGGAGTACTAGTAAGCCCAAAAGAAAAGGAGTAATTGATTGTTCTGAGTAGACTAGTCTAGCAGCTGGCTAGTGCTTAATCCAACATCTACGCATTCCCTACTCAGCTCAGCCTTACAATACCTTTCGAGTCCTAATGAGATCGCACACGAGAAGGTAGCTCAACTTCTGCTTTCTAACCGTAGTAAACCTAGGAAGAAGCTCACTGGTGGGGCATTCGCAGACCATGGGATGCTTAGTCCAGACGATCTCTAATGCTTGCTGATGTTTTCAGTACCAGCCAATTCGCCTTCGCTCAAGTCACAATTATTGTGTACCAAACTCAAGCAGCCACAAGCTTCCGAACGTCCAAAATAACAAAAACGTCTCCCTCTTACCTTCACGTCCTGCACTATATCTACGGCAATTTGCACAACTTTTGCTCCATCAAAATCAACGCTGGTAACTTTTGGCAGCGAAAATCACTCGAACACAAATAATAGCGCAGCAGCCTTGGCTAACGCGGTCGTCTTCGTCGTCAACGTCGTTGTATTATAACCAAATTTGATTGTCGCTGCAGCAGCTGTCTTTAGAGATGCCAAAGAGTTGTATGCCCTTAAATTACAACAACTGCGCTTGCAACCCACTTTCAACTTGGCCACTGTAATTGAAATATTTTCGAATCACAATTATTCCCTCAAATTGTTTTGTGTAGCATCAACAGCAGCAGCAGCAGCTGAAAGGCAGTTAATTCAACGTATTCCACCGCTTGAAATGTAGACGAGCCGCCGTTTGGCCATATGCTTCGTTTTTCTTTTCGTTTGCTAATTTATCACTTGTTATTTTGTGATATCTGCTTGAAGGCACGCATACATACAAATCGTGATTTGTAAATTTTATTCAAAATAATTTAAAGGCGTTATTTAAAGTTGCACAAAAGACTAAAGAAACGAACTTGTTCTATTCAGTACTAGATATGTATGTATGTATGTAAATGTATAAATATATGTATGTAAATGTATAAATCATGGCAAAAATAAACAATGAATCAACAATCAACAGCCACTCATCCCATTGTTTAGTTGCGAGATCAATGAAATCATCAAAATAACAAACAAACAACTCAAGACATTTGGAAACTGAAAAAAAAAAAAAAAACGAAAGACTGAAGACTGAAGACACAAACTTGACAGCTTGTAAACATTTGCTTGGTTTTGATATTTGCACGGCTCTTGCGTTAGGTAATAAGGCTATTATTATGTATTTAAAAAGCTATGCTAATCTATATTAAGTATTCTAAACTGGATTTGGAAGAAGAATGAACAGGATCGTAAGCGAAAGGGTAATTATGCAGAGTTCATTAAAACAGCATGTCTCATTGGTAGATGACATAATATACATGGAATCCGATTATTGGTTGAGGACTGTAACGGTTTTGATTATATGATTAGATATGCCATCATTTCATTTATCTGTTGGTGGTTAATTATCCCAGTAAACCCTTTAGTTTTGGAAGCAGTACAAGCGCAAGCTAGCATTCCGCACTGACGGGGTACCGAATGTAGCCAGCATACGATATGAAATGTTGAGTAGCCCACCTTCTTTGACGTGGTGCATTTGTGATGGACTGCTCTGTTAAGTCGAGATTCCCTTCATAAATTCTAGTCAGGATGATATTCACGCATTCCCAGCTAATATGATTTATTTGAGGGAAGATTGTGGCATACAATTAAGACTAAACTTTTGTTAAAGTCCCGTGATTGTGGTGGGGATAATAAAGATTTCTTTCGCTAAACCCTTGACGGTATCGGTGCAGTGCCAGTTGCAGACCCTTATTTCGTGGAACCTTGATTGTTTGGTGTTTTTTACTGAGTGTGATTGGGTGAAGCACGAACTAATGTGGTATTTGAGAAATTTGTAGGCGGACTTTTGGAATAATTGGCAGCCTGGAAGAATGTGGTTGGGGTATAACAATAATCCATCAGTCCCTTATTGACGGGAACTGCATCATAAATTTCATACCAATGCGCTGTGACTGTGCTGCCTCGACTTCGAAAAGGCCGAAGTTTTACGTATGTGGAAGTCTAGGGTTAACAAGGTAAATATAATGTTCACAATGCCATTTAGATACGACCTAAGCAATCATTTCCATCTTTCCGACGAGGGCTGCCGTGTGAAATTTTTTCAGTATTTTGATTGTTTGTGCACGGCTGATCAACATCTCTCTCTCTCTCTCTCTAATAAACTTTCAAGAACATAAAATGGTATTACAACTTTGGTCTGATATTTGTATGTATGAGAAGTAGAAGATAGAGACCCACCAATGAGATGAGTTGAGTTGATTTAACCATGTCCGTTCGCTTAGATGAAATGCGTTAAGGGGTCGCCATTTTGTATTATACTACATAATCATTTTTTGGAACCAGGATGAACGGACCAATACAACGCATAGCTCCCATACAATGGATTGCTACGATAATTTTAGGTTTGGGTTATGTATTTTTAAATTAACAGTTTTGAAGAGTTTGTATCAAATGTGAGTAAGAGTATTCATGAAAGGTTACCTTACTTGTGTTTTTTTTTCAATTCACCCAGCCATTTCAGCTTCACCTAACCTGACGTGGAGCAACACCACAGCGCACAACTGGGTATATTATGTTCCAACCATTGTAGCTTTGATTCTCCTGCTGTTGCTGTTGTTTTTTCATTCTCCTTGTTGTTGTTTATTTGTTTTGCTTTGGTTTCATATAAATAAATAATTTATGAGGACTTTAAACTTTCATTGATAGTGTGAGGATTAGTATTCATATTTTTGAATAAACTACTATTTAAATGATTATTTTACTCAGCTATGAATTTGTAATTAAAGCGAGCGTTAGTTTCGTAGTATTGCAAAATTTATAATTTTATTAAGAGATTCTCTATAAATAAACTTTACATACAAACAACTTCATAGATCTTCACAGATCCAATTTCAGAAGTGGCTCATCAAATTTAATAAGTTTTTCATTATGCAAAATGGGTTGTTTAGTATGGGCAAGCAATTAAGCAGTCTTCCACTTTGACATCTTCAATAGCTCAATTGGACTTATGTAGCATTTAAATCGATTTTTTTTTCCTTTTAAACTTTCCTTGTACCCGCTTGCTGAATTTATGAATAAACATATAACTACGAGCATTCAGAAATAAATCGCTTTAGCCTAGGGCTCTCTTTAGCATCAATTCAAGTTAACACCAAAAGTGCCATGCCATGCCCCGCTGATCCCGTCTGTGACTTGCACAGTATTTAGCGCCAACCGCAACCGCACAGCGCCTAAAATATCATTTACAACAAAGCGTAATTTCTCAAGTAAAAGTGAGCTATAATGAGCTGCCATTGTAATGATATTTAGTTATTGCTCACCGTAATTATGTTACAAAAAAAAAAAAATTAAATAAAAACAACACGACATGAGCAACAATCGATTGTGTTGTGATTGTTTAATGAGCGGTTGCTTCTTAATGCGTGCCGTCGAGTGGTGACTTAAGTGGTTTGATAACCAATATTAATTCGAGTGAATTGAGGTGTTTTTTCGTTTTCGCTTCGCATAAATTTCAAACCACAAAATTGTTTTTTTGCTCAACTTTTTATTTTGGCCCACTCGATTTTTAAATAAATAAATAATGATCCAAAGGAAACAATTTTTTTTTTCATAATTCACTTCCGTTTTTGAATTTTATTAGATTTCTAGCGGACACCTTACAGATTCTAGAACACCTTTCATATTTCAAAATGTTAAGTAATTTTTATTTAAATATTATTTTTCAAAAAATCTTTTTTTATGAAGTACCATTTTTTCAGCCCATATTATTCATGTGTGGTATGAGTCTAAAATATAGGGATTAAGCTTTTAACTCATAGTTCGAAGGCATAGATGCACCCTTCTGTAGTGCTAGACTGAAGCATAGAAAGGATTGCTTCTCTGAGGAAGACTTTTCAGGACGGAGTTTGGTCTTCATTGATCTGACTTTGTAATAAACCTGCGTAGCATATAGACAACGTGGTGGTACTGCCATCTTATCTATGCTCTTATGTGATCAGTTAGATCATGCACGGAGCATTGAGGTAGCAGCTTAAATGGACGAAGATAGCGTGGCCTCCTTATACAGATAGTTTTCTTCGGCGCTAGAATGTAATTGTGAATCTTCAAGTTGTTTAAGCGACATACATTTCACTAGACGCCTTCTCTAAAGCTTAGACATGGTTCTCCGAGCCGGATTCGAACCGGCGACTTATGCATTTCATTAGACGACTAAGCCATCTAGGGGGGCGAGGATGTTTAAGCGACATACATACATAAGCTACGGTTATTTCATTCGTTTATTTTATTTGCATTGCATGCTATTGTAATTCGCAATCAGCTTATAAAATATTTCGAAGATATAGTTTAAGTTTTGGAAAGCCAAAGGGTGGTTTTTCCAACCAATTACAATAGCATGCAATGCAAATAAAATAAACGAATGAAATAACCGTAGCTTATGTATGTACACTAAGAAAGCGAGCTCTCTTTAAGTCTTTCACCATTCCCGTCCTCGTGCACGCGTCAGAATCCAATGCCATCGCTCCTTCTGAAGAGAGTCTATTTTCATATATTTCCAATGAAAAAACTTTTTGTTTTTCTTTTCATCCATACCGGCCCAAACAGCTCTAACTCAGCAAACAAAAAATGTTTGTCTATCATTTCTCTATTTTGAAGAACAGTGAAGCTTGATTTGCCACCCCCAAATTGTTGCGCCAGTGACGGATGCGCTATCAGCCCTCCCCTAGGTATGCCACTGGAAATTGCAAGTCGACTTAGAAGCTCTTTCATTTCTGAAAGCTGAGCAGTTAGCTTAGGTCTAAATGTAGAAGCAGCAGAGGAGGTTCTTCTGGGATTCATTAAGGGGAAGTGCTTCGTTTAGCCATTCGAATCGTGGTTTTAGTGGAAACGGAAAGGACATAAACTCCTTGTACAAACGATCAGACTCCAAAATACTAAAAACCAAAAACAGCGGAAATGGGACCAGCTTACGAAATGTCAAAGCAAATATGGATCACTATTATAATTTTCTCATAAACTGCTAAAACAACAATAACATAAAAAGATTAATTGAAACGTTGGACGTGACTTCTGAACATATAGTCCATTCAATAGTTGCAGCAATTACAGTTATTGTATGACATACATACATACATATAGATGTGTGTGACAACCCCTGCAGTCAAACAAACTAGTTTCAAACTACTTCAAATTGTACAAAAGTAGCCCTGTAACTGTTTGTGCTCCATTTAAGAGCCTTTCTTTATCAACTGAGACCCCGATTTTAATATCAAACCTCTGATTGGCACAAAATCGGGAAACACCTATTTGCCATAGCTTGATTTGGCATGTATTTATTGTTTTTGCATTTTTTTAAATTTTTTTCCACTCATTTTTTCCCCCAAAAATTTCAACTTTGTTAGATACAGCTATCTTTTTTGAACTAGTTTGAGTTGAGTTAGAAAATTATAGTTGCAAACTAGTAGTTTTTCTGACTAATTTGATATTTAACCCCAATTGCACTTTGTTTCAAAAAGTTTCGATGTGATTTTTCACACCACAATAAAGTCCTTTTAATTGCAAATAAATATTTATTATAGCAAAAATAAGATTTTCAATATGATCTTTCTACGCTTCATTTACACCATAAAAATAGGTGTGATGCTTAATAATAACAACAATAACATATTACTTTAAGTGTCAAATCACATCGAAACTTTAGATGTGTGGTATTCTTTGGTTTTGATTTATTGGTGAATTTAGATTTATTTTATTAACCAATTTAAAAGTAATTTGATGCGAACTAGTTTTTTAGTTCAAAGTAATAAAATAATATGAAGAAGACGACATACATATCCATGATATACTTAGTTATGGGATACATTGAGTCGTGGCAGGCCATTCTAGTTTTGTTCTCACAAAGTGCATTTGTTATGGGGTAATGGAGGTTAGTGGGAAAGGCTTATTTGCTATCGCTGTGAGAGTCCTTGACGAATATTAAATATAATCGTTACGCTGCTTAGAAACGGCTGTGGTGTGCAAATATAATTATTTTTGAAATAGTGGCTAATGTTAAGCTTTTGTTGAGGAGATTTCTATAAAATTTTTTCTTTGTCATGTACATATGTATATTGATCTTCAGACGCTCTATGTTTGATTTCAATGTACCTAATATGACAGATTCAATCTGGTTAAAAGAATTGTATTTAGATGAAAATGATGCTTCCGAAAAGTTTTTCCTATCTGAGCACACAAAGATTAAAAAAATATTTACACGATATAAACAATAATCAATAAAGCCCATTAATCATCCCATTAATAGCACGTTTCAACAACTTCAAAAATGGCGCTGGCAAGATTCGTCAAATTATTAGAAAAAAAAAGAACAAAAATGTTTAGCAATAATGAATTGCGCAAACAAAACATAATTCACATTTAAATATTTATTTAATATTTGTACAAAAAACAATTTAATTTTGCTTAAATAACGCTAAATATGGTTAGGATTAGTAAACAATTAACTCAAGAACATGCGCCAATGTGTAAAAGAGACTAGTAAATAGAAGCGGGAAAGCGGAGGGCGTAGACGATGGAAAGAAGTACAAGAATATTAAAGCTGCTAAGCGAATACTGTCAGTTAGTTTTAATTATCTACAAACAACAAAAACGTGTAGTAAATTAATGTTAGGTACTTCTTTTATTTAGCATTTAAATATTACCAAGTTCGTGTCCTAAGTCTTTAGTGCTAAGTCGCAAAGTTCTCGTATTATTTACAAACATATTTGTTCTGTTCTTTATTGTTTATGCAATTAATGAAGTAAAATGAGCAAAAAACTGGTGATGCGATATTAAACAAATGTTAATGAGAAACTGACAATAAAGCTGCAATTCAAAAAAAAATAAACAAATCCACTTAATTTCATACTAATTTAGTGGCTAATTCGATTTATGCTGCGTCCCATTGTACTTAATACTCATGGTGTAGGTGTATGTGTGCGCCATATTGCAAAACATACATTGAATAGTTAGTAAAAGAGTCGTAGTTCACTGAAAATCGTATATAGCTGTGAGTTTTAGTAAGAAAGCTGGCGGAAATGGAATAAGGCAACAAAGAGGCTTCGTCAAAAAGGTTCGATGCCATTCCTTTTTTTCGAAAATTAATATTTTGGAAATAAAATAAAGTTGATACAAATTTATTTAACTCAGAAATGTTGGAAAAATTGTTTAATTTTTCTTCTGAAGTTTTCTTAAATTTTTCCTCCCGCACACTTTGATTCCATTCGTTATGACCTAAGACTAGACAAAACAAATTCATACACTTTAAGAGTTTTGTTCACCTAAATACAATAAGTGGGCTATTTCGCAATACACACCCGTTACATTCACGAGCCACCTAGGAACGCATGTTTGTATGTAAGTAATTGGTCGACAAATGTAATTGCTCGTATCTCTATCTAAACAAGCATTTAACCAAAATACGAGTACATCCCGCAGGCCTACATACATTTGACATTTTCCACCTTAAATCGCTCTACATTGCCCTATTTTTTCTTCTTCTTCATTTTGTACTTAACTCTCCCTTACTTAATTGCCATTTCGTTACGGTTTTTTGCGCCAAATGGTGGCGCTACGCTGTGCTCCCGTGGGAAGTCATAATAATTTTCCGAATGCAAATTTCTGCACGTTTTGTAATTAAAAACAAATTAGTTGTTTTCGGGTTTACTTAGTTATGCGCTACCGTGTTGGTGGTCTGTCAGTTTGGTAGCATAGTCTGATTGATTACATGAGCTGGGTGGTGGGTGAGTGTGTAAATGAGTAAATGACAGATCAAAGTTGAATTGAATTTATAGCTACTTAGCTGATTTCAGTTGAAATAAATTGTAACAAGGAGGAGTCTTTAAATTGCTAAAGAAAAAAGTGCGAATTAAGAGTTATTATTATTATATTTTATTTAATTTTATTTTATTTT
>OX608079.1:21697531-21717531 GCA_951509765.1 Sphenella marginata
TCACATTATTCTCAGGTAGCTTACTCACATTTTGTGTAGGGACGTGCAGAGAGAGTCAAGGGTAAATCGGAAAGGGTAAATGGGTAAATAGTGATAGTGAGAGAGAGAGAGAGAGAGTGAGAAATAGTACAATCTTTCGGGCAGGACAACATCGACCGGGTCAACCAGTTTCATATGCTGACAGCTCATGGAACTGCTTATCTCCTAGTGAAGATTGCACTACTTCTAATTCCTACAGGGTAATGATACCTATTAAATGCACATACATACAGAGATATAAGATCTGTAAGTATTTAGCATGAAATCATGTTAACCACGTGAATATTCAGAGTTAACAATAATCAGCATCATTGAATCTATTTCGTCTCAGCAGGTCTCACGGGTAGTGATTGTCTGATAAAACTGGCAAGCCACTACGAAGTGAAGTTGGAGACTGCTACTTGCTGACACATTGACATGATAATTTACTTAAGTGTGGGTTATTTTGAAGAGGAACATTTTAATCACTCACCAAACATATGTAGCATAGACAAGAATTTTGATTATTAATTACAGGTGGAGCTTTCGAAAGAATCGCGCCATTCCTACTCCATCCAAGGTGGTACCTAGTTTAGCAACAAAGAGAAAGAGCTGCCTGAGAATTCTTTTTTCTTATGATGACTATAACAAACCTTTAAAGGACGATAATTGCATTGCATGCACATGGTATGTTGAAGCCTTTCGAGCTTAGAAAAGGAGTAATTGATTGCTCTGAGTAGACTAGTGTCTCAGCTGGCTTGTGCTTAATCCAACACCCACGCATTCCCTACTCAGATCAGTCTTAGAACACATTTCGAGTCCAAATGAGATCGCACACGAGAAGGTAGCTCACCTTCTGCTTTCTAACCGTAGTAAACCTAGGAAGAAGCTCACTGATGGGGCATTCGCAGACCATGGGATGCTTAGTCCAGACGATCTCTAATGCTTGCTGCTGTTTTCAGTATAAGCCAACTCGCTTTCGCTCAAGTCACAATTATTGTGTACCAAACTCAAGCAGCCACAAGCTTCCGAATGTCTAAAATAACAAAAACGTCTCCCTCTTACCTTCACGTCCTGCGCTAGATCTACGGCAATTTGCACAACTTTTGCTCCATCAAAATCAACGCTGATACCTTTTGGCAGCAAAAATCACTCGAACACAAATAATAGCACAGCAGCCTTGGCTAATGCGGTCGTCTTCGTCGTCAACGTCGTTGTATTATAACCAAATTTGATTGTCGCTGCAGCAGCTGTCTTTAGAGATGCCAAAGAGTTGTATGCCCTTAAATTACAACAACTGCGCTTGCAACCCACTTTCAACTTGGCCACTGTAATTGAAATATTTTCGAATCACAATTATTCCCTCAAATTGTTTTGTATAGCAGCAGCAGCAGCAGCTGAAAGGCAGTTAATTCAACGTAGTCCACCGCTTGAAATGTAGACGAGCCGCCGTTTGGCCATATGCTTCGTTTTTCTTTTCGTTTGCTAATTTATCACTTGTTATTTTGTGATATCTGCTTGAAGGCACGCATACATACAAATCGTGATTTGTAAATTTTATTCAAAATAATTTAAAGGCGTTATTTAAAGTTGCACAAAAGACTAAAGAAACGAACTTGTTCTATTCAGTACTAGATATGTATGTATGTAAATGTATAAATCATGGCAAAAATAAACAATGAATTAACAATCAACAGCCACTCATCCCATTGTTTAGTTGCGAGATCAATGAAATCATCAAAATAACAAACAAACAACTCAAGACATTTGGAAACTGAAAAAAAAAAAAAAACGAAAGACTGAAGACACAAACTTGACAGCTTGTAAACATTTGCTTGGTTTTGATATTTGCACGGCTCTTGCGTTAGGTAATAAGGCTATTATTATGTATTTAAAAAGCTATGCTAATCTATATTGAGTATTCTAAACTGGATTTGGAAGAAGAATGAACAGGATCGTAAGCGAAAGGGTAATTATGCAGAGTTCATTAAAACAGCATGTCTCATTGGTAGATGACATAATATACATGGAATCCGATTATTGGTTTAAGACTGTAACGGTTTTAATTATATGATTAGATATGGCATCATATCATATATTCGTTGGTGGTTAATTATCCCAGTAAACCCTTTAGTTTTGGAAGCAGTACAAGCGCAAGCTAGCATTCCGCATTCATGGGGTACCGAATGTAGCCAGCATACGACAAAAAATGTAGAGTAGCCCAACTTCTTTGACGCGGTGCATTTGTGATGAACTGCTCTGTAAGTCGAGATTCCCTTCATAAATTCTAGTCAGGATGATATTCACGCATTCCCAGATAATATGATTTATTTGAGGGGAGATTAAGGCATGCAACTAAGACAATGCTTTTGTTAAAGTCCCGTGATTGTGGTGGAAATAATAAATATTTCTTTCCCTAAACAATTGACGGTATCGGTGCAGTGCCAGTTGCAGACCGATATTTCGTGAAACCTTGATTGTTTGGTGTTTTTTACTGAGTGTGATTGGGTGAAGCACGAACTAATGTGGTATTTGAGAAATTTGTAGGCGGACTTTTGGAATTACTGGCAGCCTGGAAGAATGTAGTTGGGGTACGACAATAATCCATCAGTCCCTTATTGACGGGAACTGCATCATAAATTTCATACCAATGCGCTGTGACTGTGCTGCCTCGAATTCGAAAAGGCCGAAGTTTTACGTATGTGGAAGTCTAGGGTTAACAAGGTAAATATAATGTTCACAATGCCATTTAGATACGACCTAAGCAATCATTTCCATCTTTCCGACGAGGGCTGCCGTGTGAAATTTTTTCAGTATTTTGATTGTTTGTGCACGGCTGATCCCCATCCTATCTTTCCATAGGTTACTATAGGTCTCTCTCTCTCTAATAAACTTTCAAGAACATAAAATGGTATTACAACTTTGGTGTGATATTTGTATGTATGAGTAGAAGAAGATAGAGACCCAACAATGAGATGAGTTGAGTTGATTTAGCCATGTCCGTCCGCTTAGATGAAATGCGTTAAGGGGTCGCCATTTTGTATTATACTACATAATCATTTTTTGGAACCAGGATGAACGGACCAATACAACGCATAGCTCCCATACAATGGATTGCTACGATAATTTTAGGTTTGGGTTATGTATTTTTAAATTAACAGTTTTGAAGAGTTTGTATCAAATGTGAGTAAGAGTATTCATGAAAGGTTACCTTACTTGTGTTTTTTTTTCAATTCACCCAGCCATTTCAGCTTCACCTAACCTGACGTGGAGCAACACCACAGCGCACAACTGGGTATATTATGTTCCAACCATTGTAGCTTTGATTCTCCTGCTGTTGCTGTTGTTTTTTCATTCTCCTTGTTGTTGTTTATTTGTTTTGCTTTGGTTTCATATAAATAAATAATTTATGAGGACTTTAAACTTTCATTGATAGTGTGAGGATTAGTATTCATATTTTTAAATAAACTACTATTTAAATGATTATTTTACTCAGCTATGAATTTGTAATTAAAGCGAGCGTTAGTTTCGTAGTATTGCAAAATTTATCAATTTATTACGAGATTCTCTATTCATAGATCTTCATGTGGGACATGGATTTGTAACAACGGTAAACAAGATCCAATTTCAGAAGTGGCTCATCAAATTTAATAAGTTTTTCATTATTCGAAATGGGTTAATTAGTATTGGCAAGCAATTAAGCAGTCTTCCACTTTGACATCTTCAATAGCTCAATTGGACTTATGTAGCATTTAAATCGATTTTTTTTTCCTTTTTGCACTTTCCTTGTACCCGCTTGCTGAATATATGAATAAACATATAACAACGAGTATTCAGAAATAAATCGCTTTAGCCTAGAGCTCTCTTTGGCATCAATTCAAGTTAACACCAAAAGTGCCATGCCATGCCCCGCTGATCCCGTCTGTGACTTGCACAGTATTTAGCGCCAACCGCAACCGCACAGCAGCTAAAATATCATTTACAACAAAGCGTAATTTCTCAAGTAAAAGTGAGCTATAATGAGCTGCCATTGTAATGATATTTAGTTATTGCTCACCGTAATTAAAATAAAAACAACACGACATGACCAACAATCGATTGTGTTGTGATTGTTTAATGAGCGGTTGCTTCTTAATGCGTGCCGTCGAGTGGTGACTTAAGTGGTTTGATAACCAATATTAATTCGAGTGAATTGAGGTGTTTTTTCGTTTTCGCTTCGCATAAATTTCAAACCACAAAATTGTTTTTTTGCTCAACTTTTTATTTTGGCCCACTCGATTTTTAAATAAATAAATAATGATCCAAAGGAAACAATTTTTTTTTTCATAATTCACTTCCGTTTTTGAATTTTATTAGATTTCTAGCGGACACCTTACAGATTCTAGAACACCTTTCATATTTCAAAATGTTAAGTAATTTTTATTTAAATATTATTTTTCAAAAAATCTTTTTTTATGAAGTACCATTTTTTCAGCCCATATTATTCATGTGTGGTATGAGTCTAAAATATAGGGATTAAGCTTTTAACTCATAGTTTGAAGGCATAGATGCACCCTTCTGTAGTGCTAGACTGAAGCATAGAAAGGATTGCTTCTCTGAGGAAGACTTTTCAGGACGGATTTTGGTCTTCATTGATCTGACTTTGTAATAAATCTGCGTAGCATATAGACAACGTGGTGCCATCTGATCTATGCTCTTATGTGATCAGTTAGATCATGCACGGAGCATTGAGGTAGCAGCTTAAGTGGACGAAGAAAGCGTGGCCTCCTTATACAGATAGTTTTCTTCGGCGCTAGAATGTAATTGTGAATCTTCAAGTTGTTTAAGCGACATACATTTCACTAGACGCCTTCTCTAAAGCTTAGACATGGTTCTTCGAGCCGGATTCGAACCGGCGACTTATGCATTTCATTAGACGACTAAGCCGTCTAGGGGGGCGAGGGTGTTTAAGCGACATACATACATAAGCTACGGTTATTTCATTCGTTTATTTTATTTGCATTGCATGCTATTGTAATTCGCAATCAGCTTATAAAATATTTCGAAGATATAGTTTATGTTTTGGAAAGCCAAAGGGTGGTTTTTCCAACCAATTACAATAGCATGCAATGCAAATAAAATAAACGAATGAAATAACCGTAGCTTATGTATGTACACTAAGAAAGTGAGCTCTCTTTAAGTCTTTCATCATTCCCGTCCTCATGCACTGGTCAGAATCCAATGCCATCGCTCCTTCTTAAGAGAGTCTATTTTCATATATTTCCAATGAAAAAAAACTTTTTGTTTTTCTTTTCATCCATACCGGCCCAAACAGCTCTAACTCAGCAAACAAAAAATGTTTGTCTATCATTTCTCTATTTTGAAGAACAGTGAAGCTTGATTTGCCACCCCCAAATTGTTGCGCCAGTGACGGATGCGCCATCAGCCCTCCCCTAGATATGCCACTGGAAATTGCAAGTCGCCTTAGAAGCTCTTTCATTTCTGAAAGCTGATCAGTTAGCTTAGATCTAAATGTAGAAGCAGCAGAGGAGGTTCTTCTGGGATTCATTAAGGGGAAGTGCTTCGTTTAGCCATTCGTATCGTGGTTTTAGTGGCCTTTGCGTCAGGCACACCCTTTGGGAAGGACAGTCATTGCATAATGTAACCTAGCCAACTAGCCTTGGGACTTCCGGTTGATAACACGGAAAGGACATAAACTCCTTGTACAAACGATCAGACTTCAAAATACTGAAACCAAAAACAGCGGAAATGGGACCAGCGTACGAAATGTCAAAGCAAATATGGATCACAATTATAATTTTCTCATAAACTGCTAAAACAACAATAACACAAAAAGATTAATTGAAACGTTGGACGTGACTTCTGAACTTATAGTCCATTCAATAGTTGCAGCAATTACAGTTATTTTATGACATACTACATACAAATAGATGTGTGTGACAACCCCTGCAGTCAAACCAACTAGTCTAAACTACTTCAAATTGTACACAAGTAGCCCTGTAACTGTTTGTGCTCCATTTAAGAGCCTTTCTTTATCAACTGAGACCCCGATTTTAATATCAAACCTCTGATTGGCACAAAATCGGGAAACACCTATTTACCTATTTTGAATTTTTTTAAATTTTTTTTCACTGATTTTTTTTCCTCCAAACATTTTAATCTTGTTAGATACAGCTATCTTTTTTGAACTAGTTTGAGTTGAGTTAGAAAATTATAGTTGCAAACTAGTAGTTTTTGTGACTAGTTTGATATTTAACCCCAATTGCACTTTGTTTCAAAAAGTTTCGATGTGATTTTTCACACCACAATAAAGTCCTTTTAATTGCAAATAAATATTTATTATAGCAAAAATAAGATTTTCAATATGATCTTTCTACCCTTCATTTACACCATAAAAATAGGTGTGATGCTTAATAATAAAACACAACAACATATTACTTTAAGTGTCAAATCACATCGAAACTTTAGATGTGTGGTGTTCTTTGGTTTTGATTTATTGGTGAATTTAGATTTATTTTATTAACAAATTTAAAAGTAATTTGATGCGAACTAGTTTTTTAGTTCAAAGTAATAAAATAATATGAAGAAGAAGACAGCCCTAAATGCACATAAACAGACATATTTATGATATACTTAGTTATGGGATACATTGAGTCGTGGCAGGCCATTCTAGTTTTGTTCTCACAAAGTGCATTTGTTATGGGGTAATGGAGGTTAGTGGGAAAGGCTTATTTGCTATCGCTGTGAGAGTCCTTGACGAATATTAAATATAATCGTTACGCTGCTTAGAAACGGCTGTGGTGTGCAAATATAATTATTTTTGAAATAGTGGCTAATGTTAAGCTTTTGTTGAGGAGATTTCTATAAAATTTTGTCTTTGTCATGTACATATATTGGGTCTTCAGACGCTCTATGTTTGCTTTCAATGTACCTAATATGACAGATTCAATCTGGTTAAAAGAATCGTATTTAGATGAAAATGATGCTTCCGAAAAGTTTTTCCTATCTGAGCACACAATGATGAAACAAATATTTACACGATATAAACAATAATCAATAAAGCCCATTAATCATCCCATTAATAGCACGTTTCAACAACTTCAAAAATGGCGCTGGCAAGATTCGTCAAATTATTAGAAAAAAAAAGAACAAAAATGTTTAGCAATAATGAATTGCGCAAACAAAACATAATTCACATTTAAATATTTATTTAATATTTGTTGTTTATTTATTTTTTCAATTAGTACAAAAAACAATTTAATTTGGCTTAAATAACGCTAAATATGGTTAGGATTAGTAAACAATTAACTCAAGAACATGCGCCAAAGTGTAAAAGAGACTAGTAAATAGAAGCGGGAAAGCGGAGGGCGTAGACGATGGAAAGAAGTACAAGAATATTAAAGCTGCTAAGCGAATACTGTCAGTTAGTTTTAATTATCTACAAACAACAAAAACGTGTAGTAAATTAATGTTAGGTACTTCTTTTATTTAGCATTTAAATATTACCAAGTTCGTGTCCTAAGTCTTTAGTTCTAAGTCGCAAAGTTCTCGTATTATTTACATACATATATGTTCTGTTCTTTATTGTTTATGCAATTAATTAAGTAAAATGAGCAAACAACTTTTGATGCGATATTAAACAAATGTTAATGAGAAACTGACAATAAAGCTGCAATTCAAAAAAAAAATAAACAAATCCACTTAATTTCATACTAATTTAGTGGCTAATTCGATTTATGCTGCGTCCCATTGTACTTAATACTCATGGTGTAGGTGTATGTGTGCGCCATATTGCAAAACATACATTGAATAGTTAGTAAAAGAGTCGTAGTTCACTGAAAATCGTATATAGCTGTGAGTTTTAGTAAGAAAGCTGGCGGAAATGGAATAAGGCAACAAAGAGGCTTCGTCAAAAAAGGTTCGAGGCCATTCCTTTCATTCGAAAATTAATATTTTGGAAATAAAATAGAGTTGATATAAATTTATTTACCTCAGAGATGTTGGAAAAATTTTTTTAATATTTCTTCTGAAGTTTTCTTAAATTTTTCCTCTCGCACACTTTGATTCCATTCGTTATGACCTAAGACTAGACAAAACAAATTCATACACTTTAAGAGTTTTGTTCACCTAAATACAATAAGTGGGCTTTTTCGCAATACACACCCGCTACATTAACGAGCCACCTAGGAACGTATGTTTGTATGTAAGTAATTGGTTGACAAATGTAACTGCTCGTATCTCTATCTAAACAAGCATTTAACCAAAATACGAGTACATCTCGCGGGCCTACATACATACATTTGACATTTTCCACTTTAAATCGCTCTACATTGCCCTATTTTTTCTTCTTCTTCATTTTTGTACTTAACTCTCCCTTACTTAATTGCCATTTTGTTACGGTTTTTTGCGCCAAATGGTGGCGCTACGCTGTGCTCCCGTGGGAAGTCATAATAATTTTCCGAATGCAAATTTCTGCACGTTTTGTAATTAAAAACAAATTAGTTGTTTTCGGGTTTACTTAGTTATGCGCTACCGTGTTGGTGGTCTGTCAGTTTAGTAGCATAGTCTGATTGATTACATGAGCTGGGTGGGTGGGTGAGTGTGTAAATGAGTAAATGACAGATCAAAGTTGAATTGAATTTATAGCTACTTAAATTGTAACAAGGAAAAAAGAAAAAAGTGCGAATTAAGAGTTATTATTATTATATTTTATTTTATTTTATTTTATTTTGTTTTGTTTTATTTTATTTTATTTTATTTTATTTTATTTTATTTTATTTTATTTTATTTTACTTTATTTTATTTTATTTTATTTTATTTTATTTTATTTTATTTTATTTTATTTTATTTTATTTTATTTTGTTTTGTTTTATTTTATTTTATTTTATTTTATTTTATTTTATTTTATTTTATTTTATTTTATTTTACTTTATTTTATTTTATTTTATTTTATTTTATTTTATTTTATTTTATTTTATTTTATTTTATTTTATTTTATTTTATTTTATTTTATTTTATTTTATTTTATTTTATTTTATTTTATTTTATTTTATTATTTTTTATTTCAATTCATTTCATTTTATTTTATTTTATTTTATTTTGTTTTATCTTATTTTATTTTACCAAGTTCGTGTTTATTTTATTTTATTTTATTTTATTTTATATTCTCTTATTTTATTTAGTCTGAAGACACCTGTGCCTAAAATAGTAAGTGTGCCCTCTGCCGCTTTATTATTTCTGAGCAAAGATACCGTTATTTTTATTTCATCACTCTAGGCTAGTGGGATGTTTTTTTGTATCGTCAGTGATTGGGGCCGTTTGTTACGAGGTCGCACCCTTATTTAATTTTTTCATAATTTATGTTATTTTTTTGGTTTAAAGATCCAACCTGATTGATTTTAAAAAGCGAACTTACTTCGCTACTTTGTTTGCACCAATGGTCTACAAAATTCAATTGTTTCGCAGCTCAACTTTAATTTGGCCAACGAACCAGAGAATACGAATTAATTGCCATTGTTCACGAATCGATTGAGTCAAAATTTATCAAGCACACAAACAACACTTGGTCATATTTAACTAAGAATGACCTTCTGCTTAATGTTGTTGCTACTACTTATTTATGTATCTACTCGTACACATATATTTCTTGAGATAAATCAAATAAAGCAATAAATCGCTTGCTTTTGACGCCTACAAAGTGGTTACTTCTGCTTACAAACTCTTTGTTGTTGCCGCTTAGTACTTTAACTCTGATTATCGAGAAAAAAAATTGATTAAACAAAAATTAAGTAAATAAGAAATTACTTACCAAATCCTAATAATCTAAAAAAGTAGATACCATGACGAGTACAACGACATTTGTCGGGGAGTAGGACATTTTCCTGCAAGGAGCCAAAATATCTGTTTCGTGCGCAGATTTGGTAACAATGGCATTTTAAGCAAAATAAATTATGGCCAATCACGGTTGCTAAGCAAGAACTTGCGCACTTTCAGTGCAGGCTGAGCATGCGGATGGAGATGGATATAGACTTCCATGTGTGAAATTGATGAGCATCATAAAAGGCATCGACTGCTCGAAGTACATCCGTCTGTCCATCCATCCATATTATAACTTGTGTTAAAACTGATATATTCAAGCTATATTTTATCTACGAATATCATGGGGTTTTGAGTACT
Organism: Sphenella marginata; assembly: GCA_951509765.1. Classification (NCBI taxonomy): domain Eukaryota; kingdom Metazoa; phylum Arthropoda; class Insecta; order Diptera; family Tephritidae; genus Sphenella; species Sphenella marginata. The sequence continues at coordinate 21,707,726 of OX608079.1, forward strand.
AAAAGTCCCGAAATTTCTTTCTTGCAATATAGTCATTTTGGGATTGGAATTATGTTACGGAAAGTCACATATATGGGACGCTTTACTGATGAAATAATATCAATTTTTGGAATATTTGAGATAAAACAACATAAAAAAAGAAAAAAAAAGAAAACGAAAATAAAAAAAATAAAAAAAGTGAAATAAAATAAGATAAAAAAAAGAAAATCAAATACCAAAAAATAAAAAAAAGATAAGATGAAAAGAAAAAAAAATTAGATAAAAAGAAAAAAATAAAACAATATAAAATAAAACAAAATAGGATAAAAAGAAATAAAAAATAATATAATATAAAATAAAATTATTTAAAATAAAAAAAAATTAAAAAAATCGAATTATGTAAAATAAAAATAAACTAAGATAAAAAGAAAAAACAATTTAATAAACCTAAAAAAATAAGAGAAAAAAAAAACATTAAAGAAAATTCTATAAAAAATAAAAAAGTAAAACAAGATAAAAAGAAAGAAAAGAAAATAACATAATATAAAATAAAATAAAATAATATAAAATAAAAAAAAATCCGTCCGTGTATTATTTGGGATATATGACATTTGATTCCACTATAACTCAGACCTCCTTTTCTTTGTTAAGCATTTTCATTTCTGCTAGAATATTTGAAGTTGTTTGCTTGTGAGCGCATTGCGCATTCGTTTGATTGTCGCTGACACAACTAATCGGTAGGCGGGTTTAGTGGCTGCACGAAATATCAAAAGAGCAGCAATTAAGTAGAGATAAGCAGTAATCAATCAGCAATTAGTACTCTTGAAAATTTCTCAATTTTGTAGGCAAAGAATAATTTAATTTTGCACAGAAAACATATTAAATGAAAATTTTGTTAGTCAAAGAATTTTTCCGCATTCATTAATCAGATTTATTAATTTCTAATAAGGTTTTTTGAGTCGATTTTTTGAGTTTGTATAACCGTTTCAATTTGTTTATTAGGTAGGGCGAAGCACTGCCAACAACAACAACAACTGTATATTGAAATATTACTACTACTTTAACATAGAACCTATGGCATGTTGAAACCAGCTCCCAATACAAAGCTAAAAAAAATTACTTTAAACTTTAATTTTTGCTTCTCATTTCATTTCAGCTTACCTCCCTTTCCACAATTTCATTCACTTCATAACTCTACACCAGCTGAACTTAGCTACGTTTCACTTAAGCCCATTTGCATTTTTCTCGCAGACAAGTTATAATATTTCTTCCTTTTCCTCACTCTAACTCCACTGCCACTATTGTTTTCGCGTTTCTTTTTGTTGTTGGTTGCAATATATCATCTGAGTTGTAACAATTTTAATACAAAAATCTAATTCACTTTAGCCCATTCAATCTGAGTTTGGGATCATCCCATTGGCTTTTGTTTGTTTCTTGCTGGCGTCATGCTTTGATTTCTGTTTTTCTACTTTATTGTTGTTGTTGTCGTAATTTCTATTTGTTACTAACAAACAATGTAATCCACTTCGTGGTAATCTTTTTATCAGATCATTGTTTTCTTATTTGACAAGTAATCGTGAATTGGTTTCCGTTTTAATGAGTGTCATAAATATGTTTGGTGGATTTGTATTATGAATCACCTGAAAATCTGCCAGTGTGCTAACATACTCAAACACGTATGAACGCACTAAAGGAAATGATGGAAAATTGCCTTAATTCATAAACTGTACCTATACTTTGTTTTCTGAAAATTAGTTAAAATATTTATTTTAGATAACTAGACCACCCGGCAGACGGCTTCTGCCCAAACATTTAATTTGAACAATTTTACTATCTAAGATTCTCATCCAACGCTTCCTATTTGCCCATCCCTCCATTTATGTATGTATCTTTATTATATTGCTTCCTACTCTTTCTGTTTTTTAAGTAGCTTTATCATTCTCCTTTCTCTTTCCTCCCTCTGTTCAGCTCCTTCTTCCATTGCCTTTTTTGTTATTTTTATCGCCGTCTGTTCCCTGCAGCCACAAGGTATCCACAATTACTTAGTTACATAACTTTCGAATGCGATATACCATATATAAATAAGTAGACGATGCAACTACAAGATTAGAATATGACCGAGGTAGGATTAAATTTGTTCGCAGAAAGACTGGGCTCTTGCTCTGTAGTTCGACTCGATGAAAATTATCTTAGAAATATTCGAGTAGAACGAATTCGTTGTTCTAGTTCTATTTTCCCTTTCGAATTTGGTGTATCCCCCCTTTCGATTGTAAAAAATTTAGTACCCGCTTTTTCGAATACATATGTCAAAATAGTCGAAAGTTAGTAGGGGTTGGTTAAATCAGCTGTTTAACAAGGTTATCGATAGCGCACAACTTGGCTTCTATAGTGGATGACGGGAGGACTCTTCCTATACAACTGTCCGACAGTGATGACGATGATATCCTTACAAACTATTGTAAACACTTTTTTGTTTGTTAATAGCTTTTCTTAATATACTTGCAGAGTAATAACTTATTTATTAAAATAACAAGAAAATTGTGTGATAATGAACTCAATGCTTTTGCGCAGCTGTGAAATATTAAAAAAAAAATTGAATTAATTTCGAATTAAAAATGCGTGTCGACAAATTAAGCTGCTAAAATAATACATTTTTAATAGGAAAGGTTGAAAGAACTTTGTGGTGAGAAACTTAAAATACAAAAAAAATGTTAATTTTAGATATTTGCAGAGGAAATTTGCCACACATCCAGCCATAGCCAATGGATAGGCGAGAATATCAGAAGGGCAATGACCAGCGAATGTGGTGAAACTACGGACTGGGGAACAAATCAAACTAATTAGTTGCTAAACAAAAGAAATAGATTAAAAATATTAGTTAATAAAAGCGGCTATTTGGTGTATAAAACGCAGTGGGATACAAATGGAAACAAGTTGGACCGTTCTCATTCTGAATGTTGAAGTTTAAAAAACAACAGGGAAGTGATGCTGCTTTTCTTGCTTTACAGCTGGGCCAAGTCTTGGTTTACTTATTTTTTTAGAACCAAACAGGAGGGTTCTTAATACTTCCCTATAACTGTTTTCTGGAACACTCCAAAGGCCACGAGAACACACTTCTCAATTGCCTCATGAGCCCGATTTAGTGCGATGCTTTATTGAATGTGGATATTTGAGACGATATTATTTTCGAGGTTAACCTTTACAAATATTCGAAGTCAGCTAAGGCCTTCACAGAAATCTTTTCTAAGTGAAGTACTAGGAGTTTGCTGTTCTACCGCAGGTTCAGGTAGATGTCTTGAAAAAGGAGCTTTCCGAGATCAAACGAATGGATAATTTCATCGTAGTGAAAAAACTCGTTAAGACCAGGAAATACATTAAAAGTAGCTTTAAAATCCTGGCTGAGCTGTTCGTATTGTTGGATGTAATTTGGCAAAGCAGTATCGTCCAGCTTCTTCTTCCATTCGCGCAACAAGACCAACCTAACCGGCAAAGTAGCTAATTATGTTAGTAGCTTGAGCTTCTTAAAAATTATCATTTTAGAAATGTCGAAAAAAAAATCTAAAATTAAGTTTTTTTTTATTAACGATTTCTTATAAAAAGCTGCTGAATATCGACAGTAATTCATAACCATCACCATCACCTTCTAAAAACCGTCACGCTTGCCGCAACGTACTTAGTTTGCTTCTTTTTCGCATCGCATTGTGGTTCTAATTGCGTTCCAGCAGGTTATGATTGATGGCCATGTTAAATTCGCAAATTACGTGCCCGTCAACTAATATCCCGAAGTGAAAATGGAAATTTTGCTTTAAACGCAATTGATGATGCGCTAAAATTATGTCCAATGACGTTTGCTGTTTTGCTTATTAGAGGATTAACGCGCGGTGGCGTTTGCTTGACTTGCGATTCATTTGAATGGTTGCTCGTTGCTCGTGGGGTTTTGTTTTTTAAATTTTTTTTTTTTGTTCTTTTAAGTTGTTCTATCTTTCTTTTTTATTGCTAGCGCTAAATTGGCTGACATTCAAAGTTTTATTTCTTATTTTGAATTTGTTGTTACGAAATTTGTTTATGCTGATTTTACGTATAACGAGCTTCTAAGCATTAGAAAATGATTAAATCAAGAAGCCTATTGTTCTCCCATAACGAGTTGTGACGATAGCGCCAATCAAGCGTATACGATTATTTAAAGATTGCAAAGGTCAAGCACGTTTTTGTAATAGTTTCGTGTTTTATTGAATTTTCTTTTGTTTAAGTCATTTGTAAGTGAGTCAAGTTCTCTTTCACTTTTTTTTTGGAATAATCGCCTTTCTATCATGGCAGTTTACTTTCTTTTGTAGTTGACTTTTATAACAATCGTAACAACTTTCCATTTCTTAGGTACTTTCCATTTCGCTTACTTTACTTTACTTACTTTACTTAGTCTCTGTGCCAAGTGATACAGATTCTTAAACAGCATTTGAAATTTGCTTCTGAGCCCAATATCGGAATTCACTAAATTCTTTAAAGTCTTAGGGGGGAAAATATATATTTTTTAGCTAACTTTGTAAAATGGTTTACACCAGTGGACTCAGCGTATCCGATTTATATAGTAATTACCTATCATTCGTATGAAAAAAGTTTAAAAAAACTGCAACAGTAAAGTCTTCGAAAAGGACCTTTATAAAAAATTGTTTTGCTATTTTTAAGAGTTCCATTAACTTTGAGAATTCGTGTTTACCGTTTTTCTTTGCTTTTTCCAAAATAAGTGAGTGGAACGGTCCACCCGACGAACACTTTTTATAAATTTTTTATGTATTTTTCATTTCATTTTATTTTAAATAGTTTGTCAGCTTCAAAGCAAAGATTATATCAGCCCTAAAAAATCCAGTAATAAATAAAAAAACATTCTAATTGAGCCCAGTTTTATGTAGGTACCTTGCAGTTTATTCTAAAAGTTTTATACTAGTTTGTCCAACCGTCTCAATTAGTTTGAGGTCTGTAATTTTTCCATATTAGCAACTGGTATTTTTTACACGGCGATGGCATTCGAAATAGCAATTGTCCACTTCTCCATCAGCAATATACCAGTTGACATACTAGTCAGTATATGCGTCATCTTCATACTAACCGTCAGTCAATGCATTGGTATCAAACCAGTTACTTTACCATTTCGAAGTAAAAAGAAGGGCTTTAATTCACATTGCACGCTAAACAAATTTGAAATACATTTCATCACATATAGGTGAATTTTTCAGTCTTATACACATATTTATGCGTATTAAGATATTTAGGACTTCAAAGTTTCCAATACTAAATACTTATTTTGGTAGGTATCTGGCACAATACTTCGATGTGGTATAGGTAGAAAAATTAAAGTTACAAAAAAAAATTTTATGACAAAACCATACAGAACAAGTAAGGAAGTCTAAGTTCGGGTGAACCGAACATTAAATACCCAGCGTTAGTTTTCAGAAAAAGGGGGCGTGGTTTTCATCCGATTTCACCCATTTTAAAAACCAATCTATTCCGAGCCTAAACAATAGCGAATTTGGTGGGCGCGGCCACGCCCCTTGCTCATAAAGCTTTAACCGCTTACATGGGAAAAAAGTACTGAATCGATCTTTTCAAGGATTATACCATGTCCTATATATAACTTTGGAAAAGAAGGCGTGCCATGCCCATAACTTTTAACGTATTTTGTGAAATTTTTTGATATACGGATATATGTGTCCATTAATCAATATTTACATAATTTTAAACAGGTGGGTGGTGGCACGCCCACGGATTTTATTATGTTGTTTGTCCCTATTTGAAGATCAGTTTTCGTTGCAGATCTTCATGATACTTTCACAGTGGCTTGTTAATAGTGAAATGTTGATACTTTGTTTATTCACTTGTAGGCGGTGCCACGCCCATTTTCCAAAATATTACCAAAAAACCTTTAAACAACACTAATAACATCATCAGGTGAATGAGTGTACTAAATTTTAGCATTATATCTTTATCAGTTAAACAGATATTGCATATCCCGGTTTCCTAACTCTCGTTTCGAGAACTTTAGTCCAAAAAGGGGCGTGGTCGTTCACAGATTTTTCTTATTTTCTATGGTAGTACTCTACATAAACATAAGATGCCTGGTACCTAGTTTCGTAAATCTATCTCACACTGTTCTGAAGTTATTAGCAGTCGAATTTGAAAATTGCGTGACTCATAAGTGGGCGGTGCCACGCCCACTTTCCAAAATTTTGCAAAACTAATGTAAAGAATATGAAAATTGATGTATGTACCAAATAATATTATTATAGCGGTATCAGTAAATTAGATATGGACTTTTCAATATTTCCACCTCCTTTCAATATAACTTTTATGAAAAAGTAGGCGTGGTCGCCAAACGATTTCGTTTATTTTCTATATCTGAATTTAACACAACAATAGTATGCCCTTTACAAAATTTGGTTGTACTAGCATAAACTGCTCTGAAGTTATTAAGAGTCAAAATTTGAAAATTTCTTCAAATATGTGTGGGCGGTGCCACGCCCCTTTTCAAAAAATTAGACAAAATCGGCTTTAGAACATCTAAATCAATACATATTGCAAATTTTATCATTGTAGCTGCTTCTGATATTGAATTAACCCGTTTTATACGTTTTTCGAAATTTTCGATATCGAAAAAGGGGCGTGGTTATGGTCCGATTTTACCCATTTTCAATACCAATCTATTCTGAACCCAAATAAGTACGCATGCCGAATTTGGTGAAGATATCTCATTATTTGCTCAAGTTATCGTGTTAACGGTCAGACGGACGGACGGACAGACGGACGGACAGACGGACGGACATGGCTCAATCAAATTTTTTTTCGATCCTGATCATATTGATATATGGAAGTCTATATCTATCTCGATTCCTTTATACCTGTACAACCAACCGTTATCCCAACAAAGTTATAATACCCTTGTACTAGTACTAGTACGCTGGGTATAAAAATAATAAATTGCATAAAGCTCTTCAATTTCTAGTGCCAGCCTATATCTTTGACAGACCAAACGTAGTGAGGGGCTGGGTTTTGAGAGAAAAGTTCTTTGGCCAGCATAATATTATTAATTGAAGCAAATTCTAATTTGTTTCGAAGCTTTGTTTAAATTAGGGAAAGTTTGAAAAATTTGGCCTCTGCGGCTGCCGAACTATGTGGCAGACTTATTAAGTCGTATACGAAATTGATTAAGTCTGCAAAACTTTTTCACTACTACCATTCCTATTTAAGCCAACTTTCTCCCAAAAAGCGGAAACAGCCATATCTGACCTAAGGTTAAGATTCTGAAGCCTCAAAAGTTTCCATTGTGTAACAATTTTAACACATTATTTTTCCACTTACCGACCAAATTTTGGGAGCAGTGTTATGTAATGTTAGCCAAGTGAAGAAGAAAAAGTACCAAAATCGCGACTACTTGAAAAAAATGGAGCAATGGACCAAATGGATTTTTATGGACCAATTTTGGTCCAATTGGACCAAAGTGGCAACCGTGGTCGGTGCTTCGAGGTTATTGCGGTGTGGTGTCTAAAAAAAAGAAACGGTGATTTTGTTGACATGCACGTACATAGGTACATGATCTGCGTCCCAAATGTACTATTTGAAACACGAAATTCTTAAAATTATTATGATTTCACTATAACAACTATATTTAATTTAATTAATCTTTGAAAGCTCAGAATATTAGCTTAAAAAAAAGGAAATTTTTAAACAGCGTTGTTGGCAGAACGATCAAAGATGACTTGATGCGAAACATCGCGCTCTCTGAGAGCGCCCTAAAAGTGGTAATTTTTTATAACACTTTCCAATGATGAAAATTCATTTTGAGTAGATTTTTAGGCATTTTCCAATTTCCACACACCAAGAGGTATGCACAAAAGATGCTATCGAATTAATTTTTTAAATTTTGCGTGCTCGGAACGAATAAAATGAGACAAGATATATTTAAAATAAAATATATGAAATAATAAACAATTCATAATATAAAATTAATATTTTCTAAAAATCTTAAAATAATGATGTACATGGCGTAATAAAATAGAACATGAAACTTCAAACCTACCTTGTCGTAAAGCACCAAAATAGTTAGGAAATATACCAGTATATAACTAGAATTTTCTGATTGGCACCAAACCACTCCAAAAACGACTAAGCTTGCACCAGTAAAAACGTTAAGTTAAGCGTACTGCAATTGTCCAGTTTGAGTCCATTAAGTTCGACGGCATGTAAATAATTTTGGCTAACCATGATTGCATAAAAAAATTTTGGTCTCTATTGAACTATGTATGTAGTTTGAGCTTGGTATATTTCTGTCCAAAATCTGACAAATTAAATCTCATCGGACATGGTTAGTCATGTTTAAAATCCCACTTGCTTATATGGAAAAGAGCCAGTTGGCTGACTAGTTGTACTTAGTTTACACACTAGTTTTGAAGTAGTTTGCAACTAGTTGGTTTTAATACACTTTAAAAATTCGGCGTTTCTGAATAAGCGTCCTTCCGGTGGAGCTGTGCAATTTTTTTTGTTTTTGCAACTTTGCAACTTTTTCAAAATACTCTTGAAACGAAATGTATTAAAATTAATTGTTTCGAATGAGGAAACTAGAAAATGAGCAGAGTGATTATCGTCATGGTTTGTGAAGTGTGGTGTATGATTTTTATTTTTTCATGCGTGAAATACAATTCAAAATAGCAAACACCACACAAGCATTTAATTTATTATGAAATTTTAAAAAATTGTAAAGTTTTACTAATAAAAGTACAGTGATTTATTAAATTGATGATCATTAAGCATTTCAAAAAGTTCCTAAATTTTTTTGTTTGTTTCTTTTCTTCTTTCATTTATTTTAAAACAAACATAATTTATTTAATATATGAAATCAGCATTTGATTAATGGAACATTTGTGTTTTGGTGCACGTTGCTCATCATTTTTTTTTTGTTGAGCTTTTATTTCCTTAAAAATGTGTGAAGGACACAATGGGTGGCGATTTTCATGAGTCTTTAATTTTTGTTTCTCAGGCATATCATAAGGGGTTTGATTATTTAGTAAGAATTAAATGTTGAAGAATAAGGGTACGACATTATTGCTATTGCTCTCAGCATTACCGAAGTACGAACTGTTTGTCAGTTGTTAATCCAGTTCGCCTGAACAAAAGAACGTTTGTATACTAGCTCGATTGCAGCGTAAACAATATAGTAGGAGTATCTTCTACATCATCCAAAGTCCTCATCGATGCTTACGAAAGTTTTCACATTAGGTTGTAGTTGTTGTTTTTGTGACAGCAAAATGCTTCCCGAAGGGGACATTATCATTTTTCCATAGACACGAAGTTGTAAGCAGCTTCGATTGTCATTGATTTCTGGTCCCAGATCCAACAACCTCCTTATAGGTTTTTTTTTTGCATATAATTTTCGGTAAATTTTCCTTTAGCTAAGCGAATAAGAATTCGAAAAAAATAAAACAAAATTTGCTGTCAACCACCCAACTTTCAGCTGGCGGCGCCAACGCACACAAACACTCTGCAACCTCAAACTCATCTCCGTGGTTTTTGGTGTTCATTTATTCAATAAAAGGTGTTGAGCGCAGGGGCAATGATTTTTTTTTTTCTGTTAACAAAAAACACGATTCCATCAAGTCAGTCACCCACAATTTGTTGCCTGCCACACTTAAGCAACGAGACAACGAGGGTAGACAAAAGAATATACCGTGGACAAAACGGCCAACTAACTGTGAATGGGGTTTCTTTTTCACAGACCCATTGAACCTAGTAATTATCGCCTTGGCGTTTGTGCATTCGGCTTTTTAGTGCAACAGCACCTT
>OX608079.1:21722531-21805031 GCA_951509765.1 Sphenella marginata
CGGGGAGTTGGATAATTTGTTGTAAAAAGTAGATAATATAAAAAGTAAGGGAGTGAGTGGAAGAGAGAGGCAGTTAAAGACAGAACTAATCCTCTCTCTCTCATAGTTAAGAGCTCGCATCAAGGACGATAGACTTAAGGAAATGTTCAATTGCTAATACACAGACACCCAAGCTTTTCAGCTCTTAGTGGTACTTATGTCTTCAATTATATATTTGCAGGATCAAATTTATTGCGGGGGGTTTTGTATTTTGCTTTGCGTTTGAAATTTGTGAAACAGTGCTGCCTACTATTACGGCATCCCAGCAAACATTAAGGTTAGAGGACGATTAGAAAACGACTCGAATTCTAATGTTATTCTCTAAGGTAGATGGTTAGAGAACGATTTGTGAAACTGTCGCGAATTATAGCATTCTCGACCAAAAAGGGGACTTAGTTCTCGATATCGAGAAAAAGGTTAGTTATCGATTCGAATTCTAACGTGAAATTCTAATGGGATTCTAATGAGAAATTTCTAACTGAAATGAAATGAAATCCAATTGTTCTTGTTTAATTCTATTTCGATAAATTTATTGCTTTAAATATGTTTGACATGTTTTAAGCTTAAATATCTAATGGGAATAAAATTCAAAGTTTTTATACCTTAGTTTATAAATACAATACTTGACAATACACGCATCTTCGCTATTCGAGTGTTTCTCTAATCGTTCTCTAATCGTCCTCTAGCCTAGTTCTCTAACGTGATTTTCGATTCGAGATACATTAGAGAACTACATTAGAATTCTAATGTAAAACTACAGTATTTCTCTAACGTTAGAGGCTGTGTTTGCTGGGATATCTTCTAAAGTAAATTCGAACGAACTACAGAGTGCCGTTGTGTATTAGAATCGCGTTTCGCTTTCGAGTAGAACAGCCTTTCGAATAAAAATAAAGAGTAAGGGCTTAAGTCTGCGCCTTCCCTTTTTGTAAATTTCACAAATATGAGTGGGATGCCGTTATGCGAGTTGTTGTTATTATTAAAAAGAAAACAATGAACTAAAAAAGAACTTAACAAACTCAAGTTCACATCCGAACTTTGCTTCCAAATCCATTCAATTTATTCGATTTCTTTTTGTTGGCTGCTACAACTTGTTAATCAAAATGAACTATGTAGTAACCGGTTTAACGTGCGTGAGAAATTCTACTGGACAACATGCAGGCGACACGTTTTGCATTCAAAGAAAGCCATTTAGAATTCTAAAGAAATGAAAAATAGAATAACACAATTAGACCGCATCTCTAAGCTTATTTGTATGCTATTTACTTTTACCTTAATTTTAAGCATTGAAAGTTTAGTGCCTTGAAAAATATTATCTTCCTGATAATTATAATTTAAAATTTTAACTTCAAATCCTCTACTGTACTAAAAACACACTTAATAAATAAGTAAGTTCAATTTAAATATTTCCTATTTTGGTAGATATGACTAGTAGAAAATTGACAAAGATTCCAAAAGAGCTATGCTGAAGTTTGAAAGAATCGATTTGGTTGAAATCTTTTATGTATGTATTCTAAGAACTTTAACCTAGGTTTTACCACAAGGAATGCTTTTACGGGGTTGCCATCTATATGAATTTGGTTTTAAATTAAATGAGATATGGCGATATGAGTATGAAGCTTATTTGATATAGTGATAAAAAAAATTGCCCTTACATTCACGCCGGAATATAGTCGCAAATTTTGTAAATAATTCCAATCTCAGAAATTTATTTCAATTGGTATGATTAAAGTTGCAAAATCAAAACTCACAGATATCAAGTCTTTGCTTAAGGACAAATTTGGTACTGTATTTCGGCTACATAAATATAAAGGTATGATTTTTTATCAAGTTCTTTTTTATTGTTTTTAGAACTTAGGAATTCCTTAGTGAAAATGCTTGAGGTTATTTATTATTAATTTATCACGACAACCACGACACCTAGTGGAATTTAAATTTCTAAAACTTATATTGTCACAGTGTTCTGAACTGTTTGCTAAGTTTCAAGTGTACAAGTCAAGAGAAAGTTAGTTAAAAATCGCTACCAAAAGGAAATCAGAGACGTACTCACAACATGTTATGGAATGATTTTTTTTTTAAATAAAAAAAGTAATGGACAGTTCTATTTTGAAAAATAAATTTTGCTTTCGATATACATACTTTTATGACCCACTGCTGATAGCTAAAAATATGTGTGCAAGAAATCAGAATATCTTTACTGATGAGAATCTAAAACAAACTAAATTGTACGGTTACGTGCTTGACACATGTGATGACTACAATTACTGGTGTTATGAGACGAGATACATAATAAAAAAATAATTACTCTTCTAATCTAATAAGTAGCACGTTAATTAGATACATGACGATACATTATCTGTGATAACGTTTTAAGTAGATAATGATGATACTATCAAATTATAGCAACAACCTATCGTCGTTCCGTCAACAAAACTAATTGGGCTCTCTTTACCCCCACTCAGCTCTTCATCTTCATTTATATCTACATATATCTTCCTTTTTCTCATTACTTTTGTTTTTTCCGCAAACCAACAACGCTCAGAAAGACACACAGCCACCCATTAATCATTAGAACCATCTCTTGATTTTTATTTCTTTTCCATATGTTGGGAAAAATTAATATTCGGCTAAAAAATTATGTGATCCCAGTACTAGAAATGGTCTAAAATATGCTGATATTTATCCCTGGTTGAACTCTTGAGTGTGCGATTCGATTTCGATCTAAAAAAGAAATTATGAAAGCAACTTTATCTATATAAAAGCAAACAAAAATGGTGAAATGCTATAACCAGTTTGTTTGCTCTACTAAAAAAATACTAAAAATGAAATTGCAGCTACGATATATTCATTCTAAGCCAGTGTGGCCGTTTGATTTAATTTGCCCTTTAGTGCTTTATTTTGGAAACATTGGTATATATGTATAACTGAACTAGCTCACCTCGAAAGGCAGCAAAGAGAAATAGGTAGACACTTTTTTAATCAATTCTTGCAAGTGGTGAAATTTTACTTTTGTGTGACAAGTATTTGAAAATAATTTCAATTGGCGGGAACTCAAGTGTTTTGATGACTCCTAACCGTGTCTGCAAATATGAATTCAGGCTGAGAAATCTTCCATGGTAGGAATACACTCCAAGAGTTTGCCAAACCACTGCTAAGGGGCGACCCCGTTTTGCAAAAAATGTTGGTACCAGCTGATTTATTCCCATCACATTACTTGGTGCTTTCTTTTTTCTATTTTTTTTTCTCTTATATACTTTTTTTCTCAAAACTTTTGCTGCAACATTGGCTACAGTTCTAGTACATGTTTAAATATTCGGTTAGTTAGTATTTAATCAGTGACACGACTACACTACAGTTAAACGCGCTAGAAACTATTTATTCAAGAAGTTGAGTTTTGACAGCAAATAAACGAAAATGTTTACAAAAAAATTATCCTTTTTAAATAAAAGATATCGCATGCAATTATTGGCTGCATTATCAAGTGAGTTCATTCAAATTTATTATATATTTTAAACCTGCTTCGTCGAACCTTCTAATAATGAATTGTTGATCGTTATGAATCAACTTACGCTATATCAACAAAGAGGTAAAGGTGTTAGATGACTTTCTCAAGTATTAAAAACCATATTTATTGATCAATTTAAATAAAAAATGCTAAAATGTTTGTTTATAAAGAAATAAAGTAATAAGCAAGAAAATTAAAAAAAAGTGTCGCATGCTTTTTAAGAATTGATATAAATACATACATATAATGCCGCAAAGCAGCTCTCCGTATAACGCTATTCTTTGTTTATTAATTTATTTCTTATATATCAATAAAGCGTTTATCTCTTTTTTAACTTTTGTACAAAATTTAATTTTATTTGAATGATACAAAAATTATTTAATTACTCAAGAGATGGAATCAACAAAATGTTTCATGAAAATGTCCATAGCAATTGGACAAGATCGCGTCTAAGGGAGTTTTCTGCACACATAAAGTCTCGAGGAAAAAAAATTCCTAAAAATCAGGGGGAGTTCTCACGAACTTAATACTCACACCTTATTATACTGAAATTGAATGTGCATTTTTTATTCATAATTATATTAATTTTTTCATGGTGCGTATCCTCAAGGGTTAACTTTGGACCAAAATGGCCAATTTTAGTGAAATATCACCCTATTTAAAAATATTAAAAATTCCAAAGTTTGTTGAAGAGATAGGACATCTGTGTGTTTCTTTCTTTCGCATTTATTTGCTGTTTCTTTCCTATAGTATATTCTATTCCCGCTTATTTTGACATTTTATGGTGCTCCTTGCCCTTAAAAAGTTTTTTATTTTTATTTTATTTTCTTATATCCTTTCTTTTACTTTCATTTCTTTTATTCATTTCATTTCATTTTACTTTTATATTTTACTAGCAGACCCGGCAGACGTTGTTCTGCCTGACCAGTGACTTCCCTAGAAATACATTTTCAAATATTTTTCTTTAACTTTTAACATTCCATTTATTGCAGTGCTTTAGGATATACAATGTTTCTGGCTTTAGAGTCTTTGGTATAAACAAATAAATTTTTTGGATGTCCAACTCAATAAACGGATCTTTTGAACTCAATGGGTATGACAAAAACCATTATGCGCTGCTGAGCAGATGTATAGTTAGTACTTATTTAATTATATCCTATATCTACCTATAATACTCTGGATATGTATGAACGGCAATAACAAACAAAAAAAATTAAGTGCTTTGATTAAGATTTAAGAACGTTAAAATGTCACTAAAGCAAATACATTCAGGGATATAACGAATTGAAATATTACTTAGCTTGTGGTCCTGGAACTGCCCACTTCTCCAAAGAATTTACAAATGTAGCCTATGTATGTCGTACCCAACGAAGATTTTAACGTATTGGAAAAGTTTAAAACAGATCAACCATAAACTTTGGACATTATTGAAGTACAAACAAAGCACTGAATACAAAAAATGTGGGCGTGGCACGGCCCACATTTCCCAAATTATATAATTCTTGACCAAGGGACACACATATCCAAAAATCATTAGCTTAGACCAAAAATATTCAAAGTTATGATGATTTAAATTTTATATAGCCTGGGGGCGTGGCACAACAATCTTCTGAACCAATTTTGAAATTTAGAGAAGATCGGCCATAAACTTTGAACTTATTGAAGTACAAACAAAACACAAAAAATGTGGGCGTCGGACCGCCCACTTTTCCCAAATTATATCCACCTTGACTAAAGGACACACATATCCAAAAATCTCTAATTCAGACCTAATATGTTCAGAGTTATGAAGAATTTAAATTTTATATAGCCTGGGGGCGTGGCACTGGCTACTTTTCCAAAAATTCATATAGCCTCAATCGTACACAACAATTTTCTTAACCAATCTTGAAAGTTTAAAAGAGATCGACCATAAACTTTGGACATTATTGAAGTACAAACAAAACACACAAAAAGGGGCTTGGCACCGCCCACTTTTCCAAAATTACATAAATCTTGACCAAAGGACACACATATCCAGAAATCATTAATTTAGACCAAATATGTTCAGAGCTATGAAGAATTTAAATTTTATATAGCCTGGGGGCGTGGCACCGCCTACTTTTCCAAAAATTGATATAGCCCAAATCGTACACAACAATTTTCTTAACCAATCTTGAAAGTTTAAAAGAGATCGACCATAAACTTTGGACATTATTGAAGTACAAACAAAACACAAAAAATGTGGGCGTGGCACCGCCCACTTTTCCAAAATTACATAAATCTTGACTAAAGGACACACATATCCAGAAATCATTAATTTAGACCAAATATGTTCAGAGCTATGAAGAATTTAAATTTTATATAGCCTGGGGGCGTGGCAGCGCCTACTTTTCCAAAAATTGATATGGCCTAAATCGTACACAACAATCTTCTGAACCAATCTTGAAAGTTTAAAATAGATCGACCATAAACTTTGGACATTATTGAAGTACAAACAAAACACAAAAAATGTGGGCGTGGCACCACCCACTTTTCCAAAATTACATAAATCTTGACCAAAGGACACACATATCCAAAAATTATTAATTTAGACCAAATATGTTCAGAGCTATGAAGAATTTAAATTTTATATAGCCTGGGGGCGTGGCACCGCCTACTTTTCCAAAAATTGATATAGCCTGAATCGTACACAACAATCTTCTGAACCAATCTTGAAAGTTTAAAAGAGATGGACCATAAACTTTGGACATTATTGAAGTACAAACAAAACACAAAAAATGTGGGCGTGGCACCGCCCACTTTTCCAAAATTACATAAATCTTGACCAAAGGACACACATATCCAAAAATCATTAATTTAGACCAAATATGTTCAGAGTTATGAAGAATTGTAGTTTTATATAGCCTGGGGGCGTGGCACCGCCCACTTTTCCAAAAATTAATGTAGCCTATGCTTTAACCTATGATCTCAAGAATGTACTGTGAAAATTTCATAAAAATCGGTTGAGTACTTTGGACGCCCATAAAGGACACACAGACACACAGACACACAGACACACAGACACACAGACACACAGACACACAGACACACAGACACACATTCATTTTTATTTATAAGATTATATTTAATGAGATTTACATATTTGTTTTGCTATATATGTATATATATTGCTTGCCTAACGCTTCCAGCAAAGTAACTCTTTGTACTCTCAGGAGAGTCGTCTCGATGAATAATAATAACAACAACTACAACTTATGCCATCTCTACTCACACTGTAACGGTTCTGTAGCGCTCATATTTTAAAACTGATTTTTCGATTTTATAATTAAAGTTTAGACATTTTTTTTATGAACCGCACAGCAACTTGATAAGGTCTATCTATACATGTACATATGTATGTTTGTACCTTGCAAAACTTTTTCAACTTGCGCGTTTCTATTATGGAAGATTCATATTAGACATTTTTACACGTTTTTCACGATTTTTGTACGCTACCCAAATTACAAAACCAATTAAGAAATCTGGAAGGTGCCCTAACAAAGTGTTTTTTTTAAATCTAACTTACTGAAATGGTGCGTTTTAAAACTAAAGCTCTTAGTAAATAAAGAAATAGGAAAGTTTAAAATTGCAAACTTCATCGCTTTGCACTCCGGACTACCCACAAGTTTAAAAACTTGATCTTTGAAAAATTTCTTATTTTTCAACTTTATTAATGAAATATTAAATTAATATGTCCCAACATTGCCAGATTTGTGCCAAAAAAGTCAACCAATATAGTCAAAAGAATCTATTACATTGGGGTGACGGCTTCAACTTTTGGTTTCTACATATTACTAATATATCTTCAAGTGACTTCGCTATACAAACTTTTAGTTATCTATGTATATCTAAAACTGAGGAGCTAGTTGGTGATCAATAGACGAAAATTATCCAATCGGCAGACTCATCGTTTGAGAGTTAATTTAATAAAATAGAAAGTACCTGGGTGACCGAGACTTGCTCGGTATTTTTCGAATTTGCCGCATAATCTTACTTCCAAGAGCATAAATTTCCAAAATAGATTTTCAAAATATCGAACACTAACCACAAAAAGTCACTTAACATACATTGGCGACACCTGTTGTGTATTAAATATTCTGGTTGGTATACGCCCTAAAATACCTTTCATTTGATACCCATATTGCCATATATTTAAAAAAAATAATTGGAAAGGTGGCAACCCTCTAAGTTTCCATTAGTGGCAACATTCAAGTAGAAAATCTAAGAAGGAAGCATACTATCCATCTACCAAATTTCATCGAAATCGGTTTAGCCGTTCCCGGGATAGTGATCGATATCTGAAGGAATAAATAAAATGCGTTCAGGTGGCAACCCTAGGTGGCACTCCGACTCGAAAATATTTTGGTTGATATACGGCCTAAAATACCTTTCATTTGATACCCATATCGCCATATATTGCTTAATATTAAAAAAAAATCGGAAAGGTGGCAACCCTCTAAGTTTCCATTAGTGGCAACATTCAAGTAGAAAATCTAAGAAGGAAGCATGCTATCCATCTACCAAATTTCATCGAAATCGGTTTAGCCGTTCCCGGGATAGTGGTCGATATCTGAAGGAATAAATAAAATGCGTTCAGGTGGCAACCCTAGGTGGCAATCCTACTCGAAAATATTTTGCTTGGTATACGGCCTGAAATACCTTTCATTTGATACCCATATTGGCATATATTGCTTTATATTTAAAAAAAATCGGAAAGGTGGCAACCCTCTAAGTTTCCATTAGTGGCAACAGTCAAGTAGAAAATCTAAGAAGGAAGCATACTATCCATCTACCAAATTTCATCGAAATCGGTTTAGCCGTTCCCGGGATAGTGGTCGATATCTGAAGGAATAAATAAAATGCGTTCAGGTGGCAACCCTAGGTGGCACTCCGACTCGAAAATATTTTGGTTGGTATACGGCCTAAAATACCTTTCATTTGATACCCATATCGCCATATATTGCTTTATATTAAAAAAAAATTTATATAGGTGGCAACCCTAAGGACCACCCCAAGTGGCAACACCAAAGTAGAAAATCTTAGAACAAAGCATAGTACCTGTGTACCAAATTTCATTAAAATCGGTGAAGTCGTTCGGGAGATAGTAGTGGATATACAAATATACAAATATACAAGAATAAGTCGTTTAAAGTTATTAGACATGTGTTAGGGTTGCTAAGAATTAAGTTCTGCCAAAAAGAAACAACCCTGGTTTTAAATCTTTGATAATATAAAAACCATTTTCTCAAGTACACTGAATAGCTTATCTGCTCAATAAAATGTTTTTTTGTATTTATTTTGTTAGTTTCTAAGCTTTAGAGAGGGCAAGTAGTTTTTATACCCAGCGTACTAGTACTAGTACAAGGGTATTATAATTTTGTCCACATAACGGTACTATGTAATGGCGCAAAATAATCGAGTTAGATATAGAGTTCCAGGTATGAAAGTTCATAGGTTGAAAAGAGGAATTGATTAAGGCATGTCCGTCCGTGTACACGATAACTTGAGTAAAAATTGAGATATTTGCATGCAATTTGCATACAGGTTACTTTTTCGTCCAAGGTAGGTTGCTATTGCAAATGGGCGAAATCGGATGACAACCACGCCCCCTTTTTCGATATAGAAAGTTTCAAATAAGATTTTAGGGCCTAACTATATCATTGCCAAGTCATGGTATTTGTATCTCGTTCTGAAAACTAACGCTGGGTATTTAATGTTCGGTTCACCCGAACTTAGACTTCCTTACTTGTTTTATAATACTATTCATTTGGCTCAGGTTCTGACGAACGTGTTTGCTCAAGTGTTCAAAATGGTTTGTTCTTTAGAGAACGCGAGGTGCGGGACACCTGTGACACCCTATATTTATTTGTTGGTGGCGAGCACTGTTGGCTCTGAGGTATGGCGCGTGATTGGCTTCCTCATTTTCGCTTGGAAAAACCACACTTTGGCTTTCTAAAACATAAACGATATCTACGGTATATTTCATTAACTGATGGCGAATTACAATAGCTTACTATGCTAATGAAATAAACGAAAGAAATAACCGTAGCTTATGTTGCTTAAAAGATTTCTTGAGAAAACGGTCCTAGGGTATATTAAATAGACGCGTACAGTGCGAGTTAGTTTTATTTTTGAACTTTCTGTACCATTTTGTACAATTTCGCTAAAATTTCGGTACATGCTAATGTGAATGATTAGTGAGTTTGTAATCTGTTATACGACATAAAAACGCGCTACAAAATATTTATTTATATTTAGATCATGTGTTTTTCTCACGCGTTGATTTTTGTTAATATTATATGTATGTATGTAAAACATAGATCTACAGTGATGCACATAAATGATCATACATTCGTTTTTATGCAATTTTCACAAATTTTGGCATTACCAAAACTATTTAACAAATTTTTTTATAAAAAAAATGTGTCAAGGTCCAATACAAGAACTATACACAGATATTGTTTTTAAAATGTACGCAAAATTCGCGAAAATTCAAAGAAATTTTATCAACATTTTGAATTTTTTCGCAGTTCTCGTCAGACCTGTTAAGTAATGATTAATAATCCTAATGATTACCGGTTTGATTGATTACTTTTTGGAAAAGCATAGTAATGATTGATTACCCATTGTTTACGGGTTTTAATGATTATTATAAAAAACAATCAAAAAACAATCATGATTTTTTATGATTTAGAAAAAAAATCAAAAAAAATCAAAAATAATCAAAAGTAATCAAAAATATTTTTTTTGATTACTTTTGATTATTTTTGATTTTTTTTGATTATTTTTGATTATTTTTTGATATTTTTCTAATTCTAATCAATTAGTAATTGGAAATTTCTGAAAACAATTAAAATAATCATTAATGATTGAAAAAGCTATTCAATCAATTGATTACTCAATTCTAATGGGAATTTAACAGATCTGGTTCTAGTTCGACTGCATGCACATTTCTGTACGCCACTGTATACATAATAGAGAAACAATTTTTCTGGAACTTGCGCCAATAGTTCCGGTACATGCCTGTGTGTTTGATTAGTTAGCATTTAATCAGTGATATGACTGGGAGACGAAAAATCGCGCTGGAGCATATTTATTCAAGGAGTTTGTGTTGTGACGGCAAATAACCAAAAATGCTGAACAACAAGCAGTTATCCTTTTTTAGCAAAAGATATCGCATGCAGATATTGGCTGCTTTGGCAAGTGAGTTAATTCAAGCGGGGTATTGGTATGTAGGGTGTTCGAAAATTTGTGGATTAATTTCAAATTGGTGAAACTAGAGAAAAGATGTAGGTAAATTATTCACGGTTTTCGAGATTTTTCAATATTAAAAAAAAATAATAATTTTAAAAATTAAAAAATTAAGAAAAAACATTGTTGTAAATTTCAGTTTGTTGGTTAGAATTTTCTAACTTTCGATTATTTATGTTTAAAATGAAATAATGAATACCAAATTTTATACAAGCGAAGGAGGGTTGATCAAATCCAAAGGGAACAAAATGGAAATCGAGCAAAAAACGCGTTCTACTTAAAAATGTCTTACAAAGTAAGATTCCATACGAAAGGTAAACATTTTTTTTTTCGAATAGAACTACAGAGTATGGCCCTTAAAGTAAGAGATCTTATTACAAATGAATTTCCGTAAGCAGTTTCTGTCAAACAGGTTTAGGATTTAGTTACAGTGTAGCGATTTACACTTTTGTTAATGCCTTAATTTTAACTTATTTCATTCATTCTTCATTATCTTACAAATATTTCAAGCAGTTCATAACTTCTTTAACCCAATTTCCTTTTTCAGCTTACATCATGAACTACTCACATGGCTTGGGCATTGGTTGGGTATCACCCACTGTGCAAATATTGCAAACCCCTGAAACGCCTTTGGATTTCGCCGTCAATGTGGAGCAAGTTTCCTGGATTGGTTCCATGTACGGCATTGGCGTCTTAGTAGGAAATATTTTCTTTGGTTTAACTGTAAATCGCTTGACTCATAAATGCAATTTGTACATACTGGCGTTTCCACATATAGTGAGTGGCGGAATTAACAAATAAATAAATTTAAAAAATTTAAAATATTTAATTTTATTTATTTTTTGTAATTTTTCAGATGTATTGGATTTTGATTTATTCGGTGCAAAACATTGCATATCTTTACGCTGGACGTTTTCTTGCTGGCATTACCACCGGTGGACTATTTGTGATTCTTTCGATTTTCATCAGCGAAGTTTCGGATAAGGAGTTAGTGCTTTTAGAACTACGAATATAGCATATGATATATACATATATATTTTTATTTATTTTGAAAAACCTCACAGAATTCGTGGCGCGCTCATGTCGCTTGGCATGCTGTCAGTGAGCTGTGGTGTTGTAACCGGTTTTGTATTACCAACGGTATTGAACTATTACGTAACGCCCTGCATAGCATTAGTCTTTCCTGTGTTATATCTCATCTTACTCTGCTTCTTTCCGGAGTCACCACAAAGTTTGTTGAAACGCAATCGTTTGGATGAGGCTGAGGCGGCTTTTAACTTTTATAGAGGCATCGACAACACAAAGCCAGTGCAGACATGCGCAAGTGCTGTAGAGTCCAAGTCCGAAGGAAAGTACCTAACTGAATTTGAAGAATTGAAAGCCATCATCTTACATAGCGACTCAAAGCGTGCCATACGTTTTCAAGATTTCGGTAGGTTTTGTTTGCATTATCACTTTCAAAATATTCTTTCACTTTTCCATTTGTTGTTAGTTGAAAAATCATCACTGAAAGCATTCGCCAACGCATTTGTATTTAGCCTTCTCTATCAATTATCCGGCAGTTTTGCATTTCTCAACTATATGAATTCTATATTTGCGGTATCCGGTTCAACTTTGGATCCCAACATCTCCACATATTTTGTGGGCGTAATACATATCATCTCATGCGTCCTAAGCATTCCCTTGGTGCAAAAGCTTAGTAGACGCATGTTGTTGTTCTCCTCGATTGTGGGCATGACTATTGGTATGCTTGGATTTGGCGCCTTCGTACAGTTTGCAGATGCTGAGTTGAAGGCTCGTTTGAATTGGGTACCATTGGCTTTCATGACGATTGCGGTATTTGCTTCCGCTTATGGTTTGTTTGCAAACTTTTTCACCATAGCCGTTGAAATTTTACCTGCAAAGGTGAGTGGAATTAAACAAAATTTCACGCTGTGCTAAAATGTAAATATGTTTTTAATTTTTTACTTTGATTTGCAGATCCGTTCTCAGGCTCACGCGATCTCGATGTGCTTTGTGAGCGTGTTGATATTTGTAGTTCTTAAGTTATATCCTTACTTTCTTTTTAATTTGGGCATAGTTGTTACGATGTACACCACTTCCTTGGTTTGTGTGATAACTGGCATATATTTGTATATATTTTTGCCAGAAACAAAGGGAAAATCTATGGAAAAGGACTGAGTGGTCAATAAATTTTTTGTATTACATATAAAGAGATTGTGAGAGTGTTTTAGAATTAATTTATTAAAATGAAAATTTTCTTTGCCATACGTCCAAGTATAGACTTACAAACGTTAGTCTTTATTATCTTATATATAAAATTCTCGTGTCACAGTTTTTGAAATCATACTCCTCCGAAACGGCTTCACCGATTCTCATGAAATTTTGTGAGCATATTGAGTAGGTCTGAGATTCGACCAACATCTATTTTTCAAGACCCTATGCGACCCGATTTCTGAGATATCGACCAACATGTGGACCAGGGGTGACCCTAGAAGGTGTTTATACGATATGGGTATCGAATAAAAGGTGTTGATGAGTGTTTAAAAAAGAGGTAATTTCCAGGACCCTGTGCTACTCCGTTTACGAGATATCGCCAAAAATGTGGACCAGGTGTGACCCCGTTTTCTTCAAATTTGTTACAAAAGTAGTCCTTTACTTTTGTTAAAATATGGGGTTTTTTTCCGGGAAGTGGACTAGGGACCGAAATATTCCAAAACTTCTTTATTAATGGTGCGATTTTCTTCAAATTTGGTACAATAGTAGTCCTTTACTTTTGTTAAAATTCGGGATTTCTTTTTTTCCGGGAAGCGGACCAGGGACCGAAATATTTCAAACTTCTTCATTAATGGTGCGATTTTCTTCAAATTTGGTACAAAAGTAGTCCTTTACTTTTGTTAAAATATCGGGTTTCTTTTTTTCCGGGAAGTGGACTAGGGACCTAAATATTCCAAACTTCTTTATTAATTGTGCGATTTTCTTCAAATTTGGTACAAAAGTACCACTCTACTTTTGTTAAAATTCGGGATTTCTTTTTTTCCGGGAAGCGGACCAGGGACCGAAATATTCCAAAACTTCTTTATTAATGGTGCGATTTTCTTCAAATTTGGTACAAAAGTAGTCCTTTACTTTTGTTAAAACTCAGGCTTTCTTTTTTTCCGGGAAGTGGATCAGGGACCGAAATATTCCAAACCTTTTTATTTATCCTGCGATTTTTTTTCTAAATTTGGGCAGGGCAATGCCTGCCAGGTCCTTCTGGTTATTTCTATAAATAAAAAATTAAGTTCGAGTTCCATTCTGTTCCCTTTCAATTTGATGTATCCCCCTTTCGATGGTAAATTTGGTACTCTCAATATCGAAAACAAATGCCAAAATGGTCGCAAATACAAATTCTATTCGAAGAAAATTCTGTTCGAACAAAAATGTATATCAATAAATATCAGGTAGCTGGTGTCTCTTTTACGCTGCTACATACCTTCGGGGTAGGAGCATATTAATTCTTCATTCATTCGCATAAGATGACTAGCCTGGATGACTAAGCAGTGGTCTTCCGAGTACAAGCATACCCAAATCTATTATCGCTCCAGGACTTCGATGACTAGTAATTGCACTTGAAGAATATTCCTAGAAATTGGAAGACACCACGAAACCTGTTCTACGACACAGTGTCTCCAAAATTACCCGTCTCTCCAGAGGGAAGGAATCACTCAATTTATTCACATTCATATCTCGCCGCCAGGCGAGTATTCAGGGGGGGCTTTCAGGGGTTCAAAAGGGATTGAAAAAGTTTAAAAGTAAAAGCCCGGTATGCTGTTGAAAAGAAAATGCTTTTTGACGTTCCGTTCTGCATGTTGAATAATTGCAGTTTGCCGCTTTTTATATAAATTTCAATGTTATTTTGAAAAGTAGAAGCGATTCTGACTCAACATATTTTTCTTAAGCGTTTCAGAAGTGTCATTTTAGTTATATAGAGTTTTTGGATTTCTTTTGAACAGCCTACAGCCCTGAAAAAGAAAAATATTTTCCAATCCCAAAGGAGGAGCGACCAAGCACGTTCATTGATGCATTAAATAATTGTTCCGTGTCTTTTTACCCTATGGTACATCGATATATAAAAATTGCTGCAACGCTTCTAGTTTCCGTTGCTCCTAGCGAACGGTCTTTCTCTTCCCTTCGAAGATTAAAGACTTATCTAAGAAGTACAATAGGGCAGGAGAGGCTGGCTCTACTTAACATCCACTCTACTTTTAAATTAACTCCTGCAGAAATCCTAACAAAATTTCAAAACAAACAAGAAAGATAAATATTGTTTTGTACACGGCTAAAAGTTTTAGCCTAGATTTAAAACCTTTTGGGCTACATATGTACATACATACATATGTATACACCTAGACCAGTATGTCTGCGTTCAAGGTGTTGTTTGGAATTTCCAGTAATATTAACTTCCTTTGACTAAGTGAAAAATGAGAGAATGGTAACATATTTTCACAATTTTAAAAATTTTTGTATTGAAAAAGTTTTTGAAAATAGTTTTTTTTTGTTTTTTTTTTTACTGTGAAAATAAAGACATTATTTTAACATGCAATTATTTGAAAATTAAAAAAAAATCGTTTTCCCTTAAAATATTATTCAAAAAAAAAAAAAAAAACAAGTCTAAAAAAATTTTTCAAATTTTTACAATTTTTTCAAACATTTCTGAAAATATATACATAGCAAACAGAATGGAATAAAAAGGGGGACAATTTTGGAAACTTAGGATTAAATCCAAAAAAAAACTTTCTGTTGCCGCCGAAAATCTCATAGACCTCGAAAATGTAAACTAAAAAAATATCTAAACTTTTTTTTTTCAACATTTCTGAAAGTTTTCCTCAAAATCTAATGTCTTACAAATTTTGAGATGCTGAGTTCGAATATAAAAAAAGTTTGAGCATTTTTCAGAATGCTCAGAAAATATTAAAATATTTTAAAAAGTTTTTGAGCATGCAAAAAAATTTACTCCCTTGAACTTGGTGATTTTCTTATAGATTTTTAAAAATTCTGAACAAAAATGTTTAAATTCCAAAAATAAATCTAATTTCAAATAAATTTTGAGATGTTGAATTTTAATATCCAAAAAAATATTTTGAATCCCATCACAATTTTTAAGACTTATGCCGGCACAGTTGGGCAACCCAAGGGAGGAGCGGTCTTGGGTCTCTTTAAAAACCCGTTCGAGATAATTTAAAATTTGTGTAGGTAATTGAAAGGCTTGGAATTTATTTGCAAAAAGTTTTAAAAATTGTGTAAACCAATGAATGGTTTAAAATTTAGGCTCAAATTTTTAGCCGTGTAGAAAGAGAAAAATTTCAAATAAATAAAAGTATAAATATGTAATATGTAAAAATATAAGTATGTGTGTATTTACAGGTAATTCTTATTTACTGACACTTTGGCCAAAAAATTATTCAGCAAAATAATTCACCAAATTTTAGTGTAGATTAAAATGATGGCATCCTTTTTATTTAAATTTTTGAAAATATGGTAACACTGTCCATTTGGAAATATTATTAATAATAAATCAGAATCGGTCGAAGGTATTATGACAGCAGATTATCGTTGGTACAAGTAATGCTCTGCAGAAAACTGGACGAAATCGTTTAAGAACCACTCCCATTTTTTCAACGAGATTTTTAAAACGATCATTAACTGATATAAAATGAAATTTTCTGCGAAAAATCATTTCTTACTAATTCCGTTTATCCAAAGTGTTGTTGTAAGATGAAATGCTAAAAAGGTATAGATTTTAGAAAATGGGTGTGACAGCACCTTTTTGATCTAGCATACTTTACCGTTTCCTTAGATAACAATAAATTGAAAGGAAATTCTTGTACTTGTGTAAACATATTTTGCTACACCTTTCTCACGTATAAAGAGCAACATGTTTGGAAAAATCATTTGCGAATCACGCCCACTTTTTTCTCGGTGTAAATTTTTAATAATTTTTAATGCAAGTAACCTAATCTAAGCACCACTGTTCTAATCTCAGATTTTCATAAATACTTATCAGTGTTATGATGATACTAACTTCCTTTAGGTGTACATATAATCAACATGTAAATCTTAGTGATAAGCAACGTAATGCGAAATTATATTTGAGATTCCGGCACATTTGATTAGTATCTAAACAGTGATCCGCATGCGCCACCCAAATGAAGTTTGGGAACTCAAAGTGTTTTTTATAAGAAAATCTAAAAAAATTTGAAGGAATTGAGTGATTTCTTTATTATTTACTTGGACAAAGAGCAGAGGGCAAAGAGTTCAAGATGAAAAACAAATTATCATTCTTCAGTAAACGATATCGGATGCAAATAATGGCTGCCCTAACATGTGAGTTAATAGCAAATTTTATGAAATCAAAAAGGCTATAGAGCATTTCATAACTATAGCAATCTTAAAATTTAACAACAACTCCGCATGTCATATTTTGGCAAATAATTTCATTTTGTTATTTTATTTTTAAGTCGTTAAGTGCGTGCGAATAAAAAATTGCTAATATAAGCGATTACGACTTGTAAATTCTGAGTGCGTCATAGTTATGAAATGTGTTCTATTCTTATACATATATATAACCACTACTTATCCGAAAAAAGCTTATATGTATGCTCTGAGCAAACCTGCTGAGATTGAGAATCATAATCAGTGCTCAATAAAATAACAACAACTAAATCTAAAAGGCATCACACATTTACGCACACAACAGTGGCGCTATAGTGCGAATACATGCTTGATATATGTGGTGGTGTATTTTTCCAACTGATTTTTCTATATCCTACTTATATTATAAATGTGAATGTAGCGATGTTTGGATGTTTGGATGTTTGGCTGTCCAGACGTTTGCTTTTGTTCCCTAAAAACGTGAGAATGGCTTGACGGATTTTGTTGAAATTTGGCACACCCACAGGTTATAGTCTGGAAGGAGCTATAGGCGATTTTTTTTTTAATTTTGTGGGTTCCGACCCTGCTAGGGACCGTTTCTTTTCGTAATTTTTTTTATTCCATATAACTCTAAGTATATTGAACCTATACTTATGATATTTCGCATATAGGTATAGAAAGATCGTACAATATGGGTATCAAACGAAAGGGGAAGGCCCCAGGTTTCATTTAAGCTTCGATATATTTCGATAAATTGATCGATAACTAAGTTATCGGTCAAAATTCGATTGCCCGAAAACCTTAATATTACCCTGCAATATGGGTATCAAACGAAAGGGGATAGCTCCAGGTTTCATTTGGACTTCGATAGGTTTCGATAAATGTATCGATAACTGAGTTATCGGTGAAAATGTTATTGCACAAAAACCTTAAAATTGCCCTACAATATGGGTATCAAACGCAATTCTTTTTCAAAATTTGGTAAATTCTTCAGTAGGCAATAATCATACTAATATTATAAATGTGATTGTAGCGATGTGTGGATGTCCAGACGTTTGCTTCTGTTACTCAATCACGTGAGAATGGCAAGACGGATTTTGATGAAGTTAGGAACGCATACAGGTTATAGTCTGGAAGGAGTTATAGGCTATTTTTTTATACCTAGTAGTGCTTCGCACACAAGGTATATTAACTTCATTCGCCTAACGGTAGTATGTAACGGCATAAACGAATCGAGATAAATATTGACTTATATATATCAAAATGTTCAGGAGGAAAAGAGAAATTGATTGAGCCATGTCCGTCCGTCCGTCCGTCCGTCCGTCCGTCCGTCTGTAGACACGATAACTTGAGTAAATCTTGAGATATCTCAATGAAATTTGGTATGTAGGTTCCTTTTCACTTATCTCCGAGCGCTATTGAAAATAGGCAAAATCGGTTAAAAGCCACGCCCTCTTTCTATATATATAATATTTTGGAAAATACAAAAAGAGTGATTATTCAGTACATAATACACCTATAAGGATAATATTTGGTGTGCACTTTAGCGTTAAGGCAACAAATACATTTTTGAAGAAATTTTTAAAAAGGGGCGTGGCACCGCCCACTTTTGATATAGTCAAATTTGGAAATATTATTAATCATAAATCAAAAACCGCTCAAGATAGCAAAATAAAATTCAGCACACATATATATATTAATACAGGCAATATTTCGAAAAAAAATTAGCGAAATCGGGTTAGGTCCACGCCCAATTTTATACGAAAGATTTTTAAAAGGATCATAGATATATTGAATATGCTATAACTTTGCTTAAACTAGCTGTATATAATTTCTATTTCACCTCGGAAGTGTTCGTGGGCAAAGAAAGTCGAAAGCACACAATTTTTGGAAAATGGGCTTGGCCCCGCCCCTTTATGGGGGATTATTCCACAAAACTTTCCATGCCATAACTCCGGTAAAAATTGACTTATTGAAACGATATTTAGAGAAACTGTTCAGCATATAAAGCTTACTCTTTGCTGTAAAAATAAACAAAATCGGAGAACGGACACGCCCACTTTTTGAACACAGTTCTAAAAAATTTCTTCGTAAACTTAAAATCGCGATATTTCAATAATTGTATAAGTTATATAAATAAGATTTTACACACATAATAAGCCTTTTAAGCAAAACTGAACTGTATAAAAATTTTGTGGATTTTGGTGAAGTAGGCGTGGCGCCGCCCACTTTTTAGCATAAAAGCTCTGCTATTTTCAAAAGCGATTGCTTGAAATTTCAAGAATGTATTTCAATGAAATTTTGTGAGAGGGTTCAGAATAGTATGTAGTATACTCCTGCCAAAAATTACGCAAATCGAATAACAAACAAGCAAGATTTACGGGCAAGTAGTTAACACCCTACTGCCTTTTTTTTATTAATTTTTTTTATTTTCATACCTTTCATGAACATGAGGAAAGGTATTTACATTTTGTTATTTAGTAATAATTTAATTTACCACTCACAACAGAAGTGTTTTTATCGAAAACAATCAGTTGCCTTTATAACAAATTTTCAGGTATGTATTAAAATAGACCTGAGTAAATTAGGATACCAAAACAGATCACTACTAGGTATTTAATGTTCGGTTACACCCGAACTTAGACTTCCTTACTAGTTATACCCAGCGTACTAGTACTAGTACAAGGGTATATTAATTTTGTCCACATAACGGTACTATGTAACGGCACAAAATAATCGAGTTAGATATAGAGTTCCATATATGAAAGTTCTTAGGTTGAAAAGAGGAATTGATTAAGGCATGTCCGTCCGTCTGTCCGTCTGTCCGTCTGTCCGTCCGTGTACACGATAACTTGAGTAAAAATTGAGATATTTGCATGAAATTTTGCATACAGGTTACTTTCTGGCCAAGGTAGGTTGCTATTGAAAATGGGCGAAATCGGATGATAACCACGCCCCCTTTTTCGATATCGAAAATTTCGAAAAACGTATAAAACGGGTTAATTCAATATCAGAAGCAGCTACAATGATAAAATTTGCAATATGTATTGATTTATATGTTCTTAGGCGGATTTTACCAAATTTTTTGAAAAGGGGCGTGGCACCGCCCCCATATATTTGAAGAAATTTTAAAATTTTGACTCCTAATAACTTGAGAACAGTTTATGCTAGTATAACGAAATTTTGTAGAGGACATACTATTGTTGTGTTAAATTCAGATATAGAAAATAAACGAAATCGCTTGGCGACCACGCCTACTTTTTTATAAAAGTTATATTGAAAGGAGGTGGAAATATTGAAAAGTCCATATCTAATTAACTGATACCGCTATAATAATATAATTTTGTACATACATACATCAATTTTCATATTCTTTACATTATTTTTGAAAATTTTGGAAAGTGGGCGTGGCACCGCCCACTTATGAGTCAAGCAATTTTCAAATTCGACTGCTAATAACTTCAGAACGATCTGAGATAGGTTTACGAAACTAGGTTCCAGGTATGTTATGTTTATGTAGAGTACTACCACAGAAAATAAGAAAAATCGGTGAACGACCACGCCCCTTTTTGGACTAAAGTTCTCTAAACGAGAGTTAGGAAACCGGAATATGCAATATCTGTTTAACTGATACAGATATAATGCTAAAATTTAGTACACTCATTCACCTGATGATGTTATTTGTGATGTTTAAAGGTTTTTTGGTAATATTTTGGAAAATGGGCGTGGCACCGCCCACAAGTGAATAAACAAAATATCAACATTTCACTATTAACAAGCCACTGTGAAAGTATCATAAAGATCTGCAATGAAAACTGATCTTCAATAGGGACAAACAACATAATAAAATCCGTGGGCGTGCCACCACCCACTTTTATAAAATTATGTAAATATTGATTAATGGACACATATATCCGTACATCGAAAAATTTCACAAAATACGTTAAAAGTTATGGGCATGGCACGCCTTCTTTTCCAAAGTTATATATAGGACATGGTATAACCCTTGAAAAGATCGATTCAGTACTTTTGGCTCATGTAAGCGGTTAAAGCTTTATAAGCAAGGAGCGTGGCCGCTCCCACCAAATTCGCTATTGTTTAGGCTCGGCATAGATTGGTTTTTAAAATGGGCGAAATCGGATGAAAACCACGCCCCCTTTTTCTAAAAACTAACGCTGGGTATTTAATGTTCGGTTCACCCGAACTTAGACTTCCTTACTTGTTTTTTGATATTTTTTTCCCCATACAATTCTGAGTATACTTGACCTATACTTATGATATTTCGCATATATGTATGTAGGTATAGGATGGCCCCAGGTTTCATTTGGACTTCGATATATTTCGATAAATTTATCGACAACTGAGTTATTGGTCAAAATGCGATTGCAGAAAAACCTTAATATTACCCTACAATATTGAATGAAATCAACATTTGAATTTGCATTCATCCGGGCACAATTTGTCAAAATTGAATTCTTGAAAGGCCCCCCTACGTTACCAACGAATACCGCAAAAGAAAATTTTTGAAAACCGGTTTCAATTTTCAAAATATTCGAATTTGGTAAATTCTTCAGTAGGCAATAATCTTAAAGTATATTATTGATTTTGAAAGGCCCCCTAACTACTTACATCCCGAGCAACGCCGGGTACCCTGCTAGTATTATAATTACTTTTTTTATACCCAGCGTACTAGTACTAGTACAAGGGTATTATTTTAATTTAATTTTTTTTACTGCACTTCAGCTGTACAGGACCTATTTATACATGTCTACTTTTTTATAGCTTAGCTTTAAAGTTTGGCCACAAAACCGGACAATCTTTCTCAACTTGCGCATTTATATCATAGATTTGTTTGAGTATTCGTTATCATTTCAAAAACAAATTTTCACATTTCTAGTTCATTTTTTACATGGATATATACTATTAAACTGCTCTTGCTCAAGGGTTGGCATTTAGGCTGCTATTACGGAGTTGCCAGCTGTGAAAAAAATAAAAATTTTAAAATTAAAATAGACTACTACCTTAAAGAGGGCCTTGAGCTTCATCTACAGCTTCCACTGAAAGACATAGCAGCGATCTGGAAAAATGTAGCCGGATCAGCACAATAGACAAAAAATGAGAAGGAAAGGTCGATTTGCCTTTAAAAAGTAGTGACTGATATGCTTTCATACGCAACGACCAAAATCTCTTGTGCGACAATAATGACGACTGAGTATATAATTTTTTGTTTAACACAAATTTTTATTGCCTTTCTTGTTTCTATTTGCGCGGAAAAAAGATAAATTTGAAAAGCACAAACCACCTACAATTCGCTCCAATCTTGTTTGCTAGATAACACTAAAAACTTTACAATCGTCAGATTTTGATAAATAATAACCATGATAATGAGAATAGAAGCAATATATTTCTGGTTGATAAAACTGATATCTTAAAACTTTTAGCTAATGTTAATACTGTGCTGGATTTAGAAGCTAAGGGCTCCTAGGCGGGCGTGGGCCCCTGACAAATAGAGCAAACTCTGTCTCTCCTCTTACACCGTGTCCGAAGTGGGGTTTGAGTGGGGAGGACAGTAAAATTCAAAGTTAATCTCCGGGTTAATTCAACATTAAAGGTCCTGAGCACAATTTTCAAAATTAATTTTTATATTTGACTTTTGGTACTAGCATTCGATTTATATTTATTTACATATATCATCTTTATTTCAAAATTTTTTTATTTGATAGTGATTTTGTTTTAATTCTCAGGTCACATAATGTATTTTTCGCATGGAATTGGTGTTGGTTGGATATCGCCCACAGTACAAATATTACAATCTCCGGATACGCCTTTGGAC
This sequence comes from Sphenella marginata, assembly GCA_951509765.1. Taxonomy (NCBI): domain Eukaryota; kingdom Metazoa; phylum Arthropoda; class Insecta; order Diptera; family Tephritidae; genus Sphenella; species Sphenella marginata. Next base: position 21,745,592 of record OX608079.1, read on the forward strand.
TTCCCCGTCAATGTCAATGAAGTATCCTGGATTGGCTCAATGTTCGGTTTAGGATTCCTTATCGGGAACATTTTCTTTGGTTTAACTGTGAATCGTTTGACTCATAAGGTCAACATGTATCTGTTAGCATTTCCCCACATTGTAAGTAGAAAGACTTGAATTAAGAGCTCTCAAATCTAAATGTGACACTAACCAATTAGAAACGGAAGCGAAAAATAAGAAGAAGCATTGGCTAACGGTTTTGTTGTTAGCGCTCTACAACTGCGTGTTTGTCTTTTATAACCACTTCACTTTTATAACTACACCTTTTCCAAGAGTACTTCAGAAATTATGAAATGTATTTCAGAAGCTGTAAATTGTACTTCAGAAACTGTAAATTGTACTTCAGAAGCTGTAAAATGTTCTTTAAAATAGGCAATTGTACTTCAGAGACCATCCTTAGCTGGATATGAAACCGGTTCGCCCCGGTACTGCCCGACTGGCTTGGTGAGCAGTGAAACATTCTAGGATCTTAAGGAAGGTAATATGGGTATTGAGGGATGAGAGGCCTTACATTGCTTGATCAACCATAGTACAATTTTCTACTTCTGAAGTACAATTTACGGCTTCTGAAATTCATTTTACAGTTTCTGAAATACAATTGACTATTCTGAAATTCATTTTACCATTTCTGAAGTACACTTGGAAAAGGTGTAAACTCTTAATTTCATATTTCTCAATTCTATTTTTCAGCTTTATTGGGTTTTGAATTATTTTGTGCAAAGCGTTGAGTATCTGTACGCTGGACGATTCTTTGCCGGCGTTACGAGTGGTGGGATATTTGTGATTTTTCCACTTTTTACAAGTGAAATTCTGGACAAAGAGTAGGTATCACTAGTGCTATTAAATATGTTTTTGTATTTGATTATTACTAATTATATATTAATAAATTTGGCTCCCAGAAAATAATAAATGTATTTCAGTCAATTGTCAATAGTCAATTGTACTTCAGATGATTTTAAATGTATTTCAGAATAGTCAATTGTACTTCATATGCTGTAAAATGTATTTCAGAATAGTCAATTGTACTTCAGATGATGTTAAATGTATTTCAGAATAGTCAATTGTAACTCAGAAGATTTTAAATCTATTTCAGAATAGTCAATTGTACTTCAGATGATGTTAAATGTATTTCAGAATAGTCAATTGTACTTCATATGCTGTAAAATGTATTTCAGAATAGTCAGTTGTACCTCAGAAGATTTTAAATCTATTTCAGAATAGTCAATTGTACTTCAGATGATGTTAAATGTATTTCAGAATAGTCAATTGTACTTCATATGGTGTGAAATGTATTTCAGAATAGTCAATTGTACTTCATATGCTGTAAAATGTATTTCAGAATAGTCAATTGTACTTCAGATGATGTTAAATGTATTTCAGAATAGTCAATTGTACTTCAGAAATGATGTAGTTAAGAATTTATCATTTCTGACTTATGCATGTATGTATGTATATCTTACAGTTTCTAAAGTACAATCAGTTATTCTCAAAATTATTTCACGGCTTCTGATGTGCAGTTGAGTATTCTGAAATAAATTTTATGATTTCGGTAGTACACTTGGAAAGAGAGCATCTCAATCAATTATTTACTAAAATTTATTTATATTTAAATCAGTTGACGCTATATTTCCCATTTTGATATCCCCAACAGAATACGTGGTGCGCTCATGTCAGCCGGCATGCTTTTACTCAGTGTTGGCGTTCTAGTCGGTTTCATATTGCCCGTTCAGCTCAATTATTATGTGACACCCTGTATAGCGTTGGTGTTTCCCATAAGTTATTGTTTGGTACTTTGTTTCTTTCCGGAAACTCCACATACATTGTTGAAGCGTGATCGTGCGAACGACGCTGAGACATCTTTCAATTTTTACAAAGGCATAGTGAGCGGAAAGAAAGCCCAAGCAAGCAATGGTGTAGAGCAACCCAAGATGACATCAGGAACTCTAAGCGAATTTGAAGAATTAAAAGCAATCGTTTTGCATACCGACTCAACACGTTCGGTAACCTTGCAAGATTTTCGTAAGTGTTTATTGTACAGCAAATGCGAACATATGTATGTATGTATAACAATTAAAGTTTCTGTTTCTTTCTAATTTCTCACAGTTGAAAAAGCGTCCCTTAAAGCTTTAGCCAATGCCGCTGTGATATCCATACTGTATCAAGGTTCGGGTAGTTTCGCATTTGTCACATACATGAATTCAATATTTGAGGCATCCGGATCTGCGATGGACTCTAGCATGGCCACAATTATTGTGGGTTCTGTACATATTGTGGGTATTACGTTTGCTACATTTTTGGTCGAACGTCTTGGTAGACGTCCGCTATTATTCTCTTCAATATCTTGCATGGCTATTGGCATGTTTGGTTTTGGTGCCTATGTACAGTTCTTAGATGCAGCGACTAGAGCTCGTTTCGATTGGGCACCACTCGCTTTTATGATTTTCGTCGTGTTTGCGTCAGCGCTTGGTTTATTTGGCAATGTTTTTATCATAATCGTTGAGGTTTTTCCAGCAAAGGTGAGTTGTATGAGAGAAAAGTATACATATATGGTAGATCTTGAGTGTCCAATCGTTGCCCGGATGGATGTAAATTTTAAAGATTACTTTAAATACCAGATCCACATGCGGCTTCAGTGAAGTGAAAATATCTCTTATATCGGTCGGAATTTGCTTATCCGTCTCAATCTGACAAAGCTTTGACAGATTTCTCGGGACAATATCGTCTGTCCCTTTACGACCGTCCAACATATCTCGTATCGTCCAGTTCAGGAACCCTTGATATAATATTGAATACTATGAGCACTACAGCCTTCTTTAGCTTCATTTGTCTCCCGACTCGGTGTGAAAGTCATGTAGTGCTTGCTGAGATATTTTTTTTTTATATTTTATTATTTTTATTTATTTAGAGAGAGAACATTATCATTATTTAAATTATTTATTCTAAGCATTGGGTGCTCTGAGGCATAAGAACGGGATTGACCTCCTCATTCGCTCTGGGAGAAACCCGACTTGGGATTAAAAAACATAAACTATATCTTTGGAATATTTCCTGAGCTGGTTACGAATTACAAGGGAGTGCAGCATGAACGAATTAAACGAAAGAAATAATTTCAGCTTATGTCGTTCAAACATCCTGTATTTTCACAAAAAAATAAAATTATTGCGCCTGCCTTTTAGTTTATTAAATCTAAAATAATATTTCTCTATTTTTCAGATTCGCTCCCCAGCTTTGTCAATGACGATGATATTAATTAGCTTACTGCTCTTTGTAATATTAAAAATATATCCATATTTTCTATTCAACTTGGGTATTAGCATCACGATGTATTCGTCAGCTTCAATGTGTCTGATAACCGGTGCATATTTATTTGTATTTTTGCCAGAGACGAAGGGAAAATCAATGGAAAAAGATTAAATTTTATATATGTAAAATTTTTGTAGTAGATACAGTTTTGTGAAAAATAAAAATTGTATAATTCAAAACTTTATACGAGGTTCAATATAATTTTATCTAGTGGTTGAATAAATGATGGCAACATTATAAAAACATCCTGTGTGGCAACACCCATGTAAAAATTCTTAGAATTTTTTACACTATCTATATTCAATTTCAACGAAATATACAAGAAATTGGAAATAAATATTTAGCTGCCTGTGGACAGTGTGCGAATCATTTCTGTACGATTGTCCAGTATTTACGGGGGAACATTTCATACCTTTTGTCGGATAATTTTGATACCCTTTCCCTATTGTTTTGAATATTATTTCAGGATCGTTTATGGGACCACACCAAGACCTTCTCTGTGGGAACACTTTCAGAATTTTTTTTTCAATGTTTTCGGAACCATTTTGAAATAACTGCAGGTTCCTGTCGGGATAACTTTCGGCACAATTGCGGAACGATCTCGAAAAAAAATATCCCAACTTCGAAGTGATAGAAAAAAAGTCTCAAATGGTCCCAAAAACAGTCCAGGGCTTTTAAAAACATAAGGAAAATCCTTCCGATATACATAACTTTTCACCCTGTCGACAACAACAAACAACAAAGCGTAATAAATCAATGCGCTGTCCTATGTTGAGTAAACTATTTTTTTTGGTAGAAAAAAATTAGTTTGCACAATTTTTTCATCACCACTGTAATTTTTATTATTAGGCAGTAAAGGGCATCCCAAAAATATCGACCACAGATAGGGGAATTATTATTAATTTAATTAAGAAATAAATTGCATATATGTATCTTATCTAAGTTAAGTTAGTATGTCAGGGACCGCAAATAGCAGCAGCTGGAGGAAGTAAATTTTTAACAGACTTAATCTTTTTTTTTAAACTTTTTTTATTTGGAAAATCTTATATTCAAAAGAGACCTTTTGTAGTATGTGGAAAGGAAGATTGGTTGAGTATTTTGAGGTCACACACATACTTCGTAATGGACTTCCAAGGTCTCAACCCATCTTTAAGAAAGTGGTAGTAAACGAGGAAGTGAAAAGGTGAAGTAATACAAATGAGAATAGAAACAAAAATTAGAAGACTAAAGAAATGAAAAAAAGCAGAAGATAATGCGGAAGAAAAATTAAGGGGAGGAAAACGAGTTACAGAAAGATGAAGAGATAGAGAAAGAGCAATAAACTAGGCGAAGAAGTACAATTACTGTTATTTGCTGCCCCTGGGCTAATTGCGTATCAAATTACCAATACAGAGATTACTTCCGTGATGCAAGAAACAATTTAGCTATAATAATAATACACTTCCCAGTGACGGTTGTCAAAAATAAATAATTAAATAAACGCTAAAATAAATTAAATATTTGAAAAGTGACAGTGTATTTATTGTTGAGAGACCAAAATAAAATAAAATATAATAAAATAAAACAAAAAAATAAAAACTAAAAATAAATAAAAAACTAGTAAGGAAGTCTAAGTTCGGGTGTAACCGAACATTAAATACCTAGTAGTGATCTGTTTTGGTATCCCAATTTACTCAGGTCTATTTTAATAACGGAAAAGTTGTTATAAAGGCAACTGATTGTTTTCGATTAAAAACACTTCTTTTGTGAGTGGTAAATTCAATTATCACTAAATAAGAAAATATAAATAGCTTTCCTCATGTTCATGAAAGGTATGAAAATAAAAAAAAAGGCAGTAGGGTGTTAACTACTTGCCCGTAAATCTTGCTTGTTTGTTATTCGATTTGCGTAATTTTTGGCAGGAGTATACTACATACTATTGGGAACCCTCTCACAAAATTTCATTGAAATACATTCTTGAAATTCCAAGCAATGGCTTTTGAAAATAGCAGAGCTTTTATGCTAAAAAGTGGGCGGCGCCACGCCTACTTCACCAAAATCCACAAAATTTTTTTACAGTATAGTTTTGTTTAAAAAGGCTATTATGTGTGTAAAATCTTATTTATATAACTTATACAATTATGGAAATATCGCGATTTTAATTTTACGAAGAAATTTTTTAGAACTATGTTCAAAAAGTGGGCGTGTCCGTTCTCCGATTTTGTTTATTTTTTTAGCAAAGAGTTAGCTTTATATGTTGAACACTTTCTCTAAATATCGTTTCAATAAGTCAATTTTTACCGGAGTTATGGCATGGAAAGTTTTGTGGAATAATCCCCCATAAAGGGGCGGGGCCACGCCCATTTTCCAAAAATTTTGTGTTTTCCACTTTCTTTGCCCACGAACACTTTAGAGGTGAAATAGAAATGATATACAGCTAGTTTAAGCAAAGTTATAGCATATTCAATATATCTATGATCCTTTTCGAAATCTTTCGTATAAAATTGGGCGTGGACCTAATCCGATTTCGCTAATTTTTTTTCGAAATATTGCCTGTATTAATAGAAATATGTGTGCTGAATTTTATTTTGCTATCTTGAGCGGTGTTTGATTTATGATTAATAATATTTCCAAATTTGACTTAATCAAAAGTGGGCGGTGCCACGCCCTTTTTTAAAAATTTCTTCAGAAATTTATTTTTTGCCTTAACGCTAAGGTACACACCAAATTTTATCCTTATAGGTGTATTATGTACTGAATAATCACTCTTTTTGTATTTTCGAAAATATTATATATATAGAAAGTGGGCGTGGCTTTTAACCGATTTTGCCTATTTTCAATAGCGTTCAGAGATAAGTAAAAAGGAACCTGCATACAAAGTTTCATTGAGATATCTCAAGATTTACTCAAGTTATCGTGTTTACAGACGGACGGACGGACGGACGGACGGACGGACGGACGGACATGGCTCAATCAATTTCTCTTTTCCTCCTGAACATTTTGATATACATAAGTCAATATCTATCTCGATTCGTTTATGCCGTTACATACTACCGTTAGGCGAATGAAGTTAATATACCTTGTGTGCGAAGCACTACTAGGTATAAAAAAGGCAGTAGGGTGTTAACTACTTGCCCGTAAATCTTGCTTGTTTGTTATTCGATTTGCGTAATTTTTGGCAGGAGTATACTACATACTATTGGGAACCCTCTCACAAAATTTCATTGAAATACATTCTTGAAATTCCAAGCAATGGCTTTTGAAAATAGCAGAGCTTTTATGCTAAAAAGTGGGCGGCGCCACGCCTACTTCACCAAAATCCACAAAATTTTTTTACAGTATAGTTTTGTTTAAAAAGGCTATTATGTGTGTAAAATCTTATTTATATAACTTATACAATTATGGAAATATCGCGATTTTAATTTTACGAAGAAATTTTTTAGAACTATGTTCCAAAAGTGGGCGTGTCCGTTCTCCGATTTTGTTTATTTTTTCAGCAAAGAGTTAGCTTTATATGTTGAACACTTTCTCTAAATATCGTTTCAATAAGTCAATTTTTACCGGAGTTATGGCATGGAAAGTTTTGTGGAATAATCCCCCATAAAGGGGCGGGGCCACGCCCATTTTCCAAAAATTTTGTGTTTTCCACTTTCTTTGCCCACGAACACTTTAGAGGTGAAATAGAAATGATATACAGCTAGTTTAAGCAAAGTTATAGCATATTCAATATATCTATGATCCTTTTCGAAATCTTTCGTATAAAATTGGGCGTGGACCTAATCCGATTTCGCTAATTTTTTTTCGAAATATTGCCTGTATTAATAGAAATATGTGTGCTGAATTTTATTTTGCTATCTTGAGCGGTGTTTGATTTATGATTAATAATATTTCCAAATTTGACTTAATCAAAAGTGGGCGGTGCCACGCCCTTTTTTAAAAATTTCTTCAGAAATTTATTTTTTGCCTTAACGCTAAGGTACACACCAAATTTTATCCTTATAGGTGTATTATGTACTGAATAATCACTCTTTTTGTATTTTCGAAAATATTATATATATAGAAAGTGGGCGTGGCTTTTAACCGATTTTGCCTATTTTCAATAGCGTTCAGAGATAAGTAAAAAGGAACCTGCATACAAAGTTTCATTAAAATATCTCAAGATTTACTCAAGTTATCGTGTTTACAGACGGACGGACGGACGGACGGACGGACGGACATGGCTCAATCAATTTCTCTTTTCCTCCTGAACATTTTGATATACATAAGTCAATATCTATCTCGATTCGTTTATGCCGTTACATACTACCGTTAGGCGAATGAAGTTAATATACCTTGTGTGCGAAGCACTACTAGGTATAAAAAAGGCAGTAGGGTGTTAACTACTTGCCCGTAAATCTTGCTTGTTTGTTATTCGATTTGCGTAATTTTTGGCAGGAGTATACTACATACTATTGGGAACCCTCTCACAAAATTTCATTGAAATACATTCTTGAAATTCCAAGCAATGGCTTTTGAAAATAGCAGAGCTTTTATGCTAAAAAGTGGGCGGCGCCACGCCTACTTCACCAAAATCCACAAAATTTTTTTACAGTATAGTTTTGTTTAAAAAGGCTATTATGTGTGTAAAATCTTATTTATATAACTTATACAATTATGGAAATATCGCGATTTTAATTTTACGAAGAAATTTTTTAGAACTATGTTCAAAAAGTGGGCGTGTCCGATCTCCGATTTTGTTTATTTTTTCAGCAAAGAGTTAGCTTTATATGTTGAACACTTTCTCTAAATATCGTTTCAATAAGTCAATTTTTACCGGAGTTATGGCATGGAAAGTTTTGTGGAATAATCCCCCATAAAGGGGCGGGGCCACGCCCATTTTCCAAAAATTTTGTGTTTTCCACTTTCTTTGCCCACGAACACTTTAGAGGTGAAATAGAAATGATATACAGCTAGTTTAAGCAAAGTTATAGCATATTCAATATATCTATGATCCTTTTCGAAATCTTTCGTATAAAATTGGGCGTGGACCTAATCCGATTTCGTTAATTTTTTTTCGAAATATTGCCTGTATTAATAGAAATATGTGTGCTGAATTTTATTTTGCTATCTTGAGCGGTGTTTGATTTATGATTAATAATATTTCCAAATTTGACTTAATCAAAAGTGGGCGGTGCCACGCCCTTTTTTAAAAATTTCTTCAGAAATTTATTTTTTGCCTTAACGCTAAGGTGCACACCAAATTTTATCCTTATAGGTGTATTATGTACTGAATAATCACTCTTTTTGTATTTTCGAAAATATTATATATATAGAAAGTGGGCGTGGCTTTTAACCGATTTTGCCTATTTTCAATAGCGTTCAGAGATAAGTAAAAAGGAACCTGCATACAAAGTTTCATTGAGATATCTCAAGATTTACTCAAGTTATCGTGTTTACAGACGGACGGACGGACGGACGGACGGACATGGCTCAATCAATTTCTCTTTTCCTCCTGAACATTTTGATATACATAAGTCAATATCTATCTCGATTCGTTTATGCCGTTACATACTACCGTTAGGCGAATGAAGTTAATATACCTTGTGTGCGAAGCACTACTAGGTATAAAAAAGGCAGTAGGGTGTTAACTACTTGCCCGTAAATCTTGCTTGTTTGTTATTCGATTTGCGTAATTTTTGGCAGGAGTATACTACATACTATTGGGAACCCTCTCACAAAATTTCATTGAAATACATTCTTGAAATTCCAAGCAATGGCTTTTGAAAATAGCAGAGCTTTTATGCTAAAAAGTGGGCGGCGCCACGCCTACTTCACCAAAATCCACAAAATTTTTTTACAGTATAGTTTTGTTTAAAAAGGCTATTATGTGTGTAAAATCTTATTTATATAACTTATACAATTATGGAAATATCGCGATTTTAATTTTACGAAGAAATTTTTTAGAACTATGTTCAAAAAGTGGGCGTGTCCGTTCTCCGATTTTGTTTATTTTTTCAGCAAAGAGTTAGCTTTATATGTTGAACACTTTCTCTAAATATCGTTTCAATAAGTCAATTTTTACCGGAGTTATGGCATGGAAAGTTTTGTGGAATAATCCCCCATAAAGGGGCGGGGCCACGCCCATTTTCCAAAAATTTTGTGTTTTCCACTTTCTTTGCCCACGAACACTTTAGAGGTGAAATAGAAATGATATACAGCTAGTTTAAGCAAAGTTATAGCATATTCAATATATCTATGATCCTTTTCGAAATCTTTCGTATAAAATTGGGCGTGGACCTAATCCGATTTCGCTAATTTTTTTTCGAAACATTGCCTGTATTAATAGAAATATGTGTGCTGAATTTTATTTTGCTATCTTGAGCGGTGTTTGATTTATGATTAATAATATTTCCAAATTTGACTTAATCAAAAGTGGGCGGTGCCACGCCCTTTTTTAAAAATTTCTTCAGAAATTTATTTTTTGCCTTAACGCTAAGGTACACACCAAATTTTATCCTTATAGGTGTATTATGTACTGAATAATCACTCTTTTTGTATTTTCGAAAATATTATATATATAGAAAGTGGGCGTGGCTTTTAACCGATTTTGCCTATTTTCAATAGCGTTCAGAGATAAGTAAAAAGGAACCTGCATACAAAGTTTCATTGAGATATCTCAAGATTTACTCAAGTTATCGTGTTTACAGACGGACGGACGGACGGACGGACGGACGGACGGACGGACGGACATGGCTCAATCAATTTCTCTTTTCCTCCTGAACATTTTGATATACATAAGTCAATATCTATCTCGATTCGTTTATGCCGTTACATACTACCGTTAGGCGAATGAAGTTAATATACCTTGTGTGCGAAGCACTACTAGGTATAAAAAAGGCAGTAGGGTGTTAACTACTTGCCCGTAAATCTTGCTTGTTTGTTATTCGATTTGCGTAATTTTTGGCAGGAGTATACTACATACTATTGGGAACTCTCTCACAAAATTTCATTGAAATACATTCTTGAAATTCCAAGCAATGGCTTTTGAAAATAGCAGAGCTTTTATGCTAAAAAGTGGGCGGCGCCACGCCTACTTCACCAAAATCCACAAAATTTTTTTACAGTATAGTTTTGTTTAAAAAGGCTATTATGTGTGTAAAATCTTATTTATATAACTTATACAATTATGGAAATATCGCGATTTTAATTTTACGAAGAAATTTTTTAGAACTATGTTCAAAAAGTGGGCGTGTCCGTTCTCCGATTTTGTTTATTTTTTCAGCAAAGAGTTAGCTTTATATGTTGAACACTTTCTCTAAATATCGTTTCAATAAGTCAATTTTTACCGGAGTTATGGCATGGAAAGTTTTGTGGAATAATCCCCCATAAAGGGGCGGGGCCACGCCCATTTTCCAAAAATTTTGTGTTTTCCACTTTCTTTGCCCACGAACACTTTAGAGGTGAAATAGAAATGATATACAGCTAGTTTAAGCAAAGTTATAGCATATTCAATATATCTATGATCCTTTTCGAAATCTTTCGTATAAAATTGGGCGTGGACCTAATCCGATTTCGCTAATTTTTTTTCGAAATATTGCCTGTATTAATAGAAATATGTGTGCTGAATTTTATTTTGCTATCTTGAGCGGTGTTTGATTTATGATTAATAATATTTCCAAATTTGACTTAATCAAAAGTGGGCGGTGCCACGCCCTTTTTTAAAAATTTCTTCAGAAATTTATTTTTTGCCTTAACGCTAAGGTACACACCAAATTTTATCCTTATAGGTGTATTATGTACTGAATAATCACTCTTTTTGTATTTTCGAAAATATTATATATATAGAAAGTGGGCGTGGCTTTTAACCGATTTTGCCTATTTTCAATAGCGTTCAGAGATAAGTAAAAAGGAACCTGCATACAAAGTTTCATTGAGATATCTCAAGATTTACTCAAGTTATCGTGTTTACAGACGGACGGACGGACGGACGGACGGACGGACGGACGGACGGACGGACGGACGGACATGGCTCAATCAATTTCTCTTTTCCTCCTGAACATTTTGATATACATAAGTCAATATCTATCTCGATTCGTTTATGCCGTTACATACTACCGTTAGGCGAATGAAGTTAATATACCTTGTGTGCGAAGCACTACTAGGTATAATAATGTTGACGAAAGAAAGCACAACGTTCTTTAGTCAGCGTTACCGTATGCAAATACTCGTAGCAATCACAGGTACGTGCGTGGAATGCGCCATACAAATAACTGTAAGAACTCTGTGTTAAAAGTTCTACTTCGAGGGTATTCGAAATGAATGAAATGAAAAATTGATTCTTTAAAAGATATCGTCGTCGACACCGGAGAACGCAACTCGGTTTTCGCTTTGTCCTTTGTCCAAAATCAATTCGATGGAAAAAGATATGCAAAACCCCTTCAAATTTTATGAGGGACTTTTGAATTGTTAAGTTGCATAATTCATCTCAGAATTAAAAATGTGGAGGCAAGTCATCTGTCATAAGAGCATCCAGAATGCTATCGAAGCATTATCAGCGAGTAATTTTGTGCTCCGAATTTTCCAGGTGGTTAATAAAGACATTCGAGAACTTGGACATTCAAAAAAATAAAAATTTTCTTTCGCTTTCGCGATTAAGAACTGATAAAACATCCGCATCGTTCACATTCGCGAATAAGAACGCATACAAAACATTTATGTCGTTCGCGTTAGCGAATGCATTCGAAATCATTCACATTTGCTTTCGGAAATCAAAATAATAACTTGTTGGATTCAGGGGCATATTGGAATCCATTCAAGATGACGTCGTGACCTTTATGAGACTATTTTGAGACTGGTTTTGAGATTTGTTTCGACTATTTTCAAACATTTACGGAATGATTTTGGAACTTTTGAGGGATCATTTCGGGTCCTTTTCGGAATCATTTCAGGATTATTTTGTAATTTTTCCTGCATACTTTTCCTATTCTTTCGGCACTTTTCCGGATTCATTTAGGGGTTATCTGGTAACTTTTCCGGGATTGTCTTCCTATCTTTTCTGTGACCATTTTAAAAATAGTTCGGGATTGTTGTGGAATGTTTTTGGGATTGTTATGAAACATTTTTGGGATGATTTCAGGACTTTTTCGGGATTCTTTTCGAGACCTTTTCGGAATTATTTTAGATTTTTTTTGGAATCATTTCGAAACTTTGCAGGGATAACTTTTTTATTACAATTTACTTTGATTCGAATAAGGTGAGGTAAGGTAAGCAACCATAAAGTTGGTTAGAGCAGCTCTTCTATGTAGATACGTTTCACTGAGCTTTTTATCCATTCCCTGTTTACTTTTTTTTTTTACAAAACAAACAGCTCACATTATGACGTTCTCACATGGCATCAGCATTGGTTGGCTTTCACCGAGTTTGTTGATGTTACAGTCACCCGAAACACCGTTACGCTTTAAAGTTACAGCCGATGATGCAGCGTGGATTGGAGCTACGTTTGGCGTTGGGGCGCTGTTTGGTAATATTCTGGCACTCATCAATTTGAAATTATTCAGTAGAAAACTAAATATGTGTTTCTTAGCAGTGCCGCATACGGTGAGTTTGAATGAAATATTTAAGCAAAAAAAATATAAATTACAAAATTAGACACTGAGAAACTTTTTGATATTTTTTAATCTTAATAAGTTCCCACTTAGGGCGAAATTTTTAGGATGTTGCACACAAAATCTAGATACATACATACATACATACCAAATTTTCCACCCCGAAATTGACACTCTTTCTCTCTCTCCAGCTGCTTTGGTTATTCACATATTTCGCACAAAGTATTGAATATTTGTTTGCGGCACGCTTTTGTGCGGGCGTAACCAGCGGTGGACTGTACGTGATTGTACCTGTTTTTATGAGCGAAATTACACAAAAAGAGTAAGCGACATTGATTTTGGGGGTAACAATTTACTAAGTAACTATTTTCCATTCAATTTCAGAGTACGCGGCACCCTCACCTCGATGGCTATGATGTTCCTAAGTTGTGGCATACTTGTGGGCTATATATTACCAGCCTATCTCAACTACCATCTTATACCATGTCTCGTCATATTGTTGTCCAAAATTTACAGCATTGCAATATTCTGCCTCCCAGAGACGCCAACTGGATTATTGCAGCGCAGAAAAGTGGAAGAAGCAAGAGCAGCATTCGATTTCTATAGAAATGTCAAAAGCATCAAAGCGTCGCAAAATGGAATGAACGCAAATGACTTGCAACTAACGGATATCAATAATGAGTTTGAAGAGTTGAAGACAGCAAAATTGCAGAATGGAAAAGCTGAGCCCATTACCTTGCATGATTATCGTAGGTTTATTTCGATTTGCGATATTTCTAACTGTTTAACATTTACACACACTCTCTCTCTCTCTCTCTCTCTCTTTGACAGTCAATAAATCTGCACTGAAAAAATTTGCTCTAGCTTTTGTTATTATTATACAAAAACAATTTTCCGGCAGTTTTGCCGTTATAAATTATATGTCCCACCTTTTTTCCGAATCAAGTTCCACAATGGATCCGAAGACCTGCACAATAATTATTGGGGTTGTGCAAATTTTTGGTACTCTTTTAGCATGCTCATTAGTTGATCGTTTTGGCCGTAAGACTCTGATGTTACTTTCGACTTTAGCCACAGGTATTAGCAATCTTTGCTTTGGTGTTTTCGTCCAATATACCAGCGATGAGATAAAACTTCAATACGGTTGGGTTCCGCTGATAGCGGTGGCATCTTCTGTAGCAGCAGCTTCAATCGGTATTGTCGCCTTGACATATACCATTATCGTGGAAGTCATGCCGGCTAAGGTGAGTTTCGTAAAATAGGAATTTTGGTTTGGATTTATAAACCCAGCTCTTAGTAATGTTTACCAGACGGGTGATTTGCATGAATTATGTGTAAAAGGATTTACAGGAAGAAAGGACCTGGCTGTAATAGCACTGCGATTTCTATCATTATAACATCCTATTAATTTTTATCTCCACATATCTCTTCCGCTATCTCTTATTTTTCCTTTCCTTTTTTGTTGCTTCCTATTTGTTTCTTTTTGTCGCTACAAAAAAAAAACTGGCCAAAGGTTTTGGGTGGTGTTACCATGCTTGGGGCGCTCCGGGACTAGCCCCTCGTGGAAAGTTCTAGATCATCCTTCCTCTCCTCACTTAAGGATGGACGAGATTGGTTATAAGAGGTAGTGATCAACCATCAAGTAGCAGGCCATTACTTTTTGTTAATTTTAACGATAGGCATGCCTTTTCCAAAAGAGTGAATCAACTCGAAATCAAACCACTTTTTGATCTAACAAAACCAGAGAACATATTTGTATGTTGGTGGAATATATATTTTTTTCGAATTGATTCACTTTACATTGAACAGATAAGCTACGAAAATGTATAATACACAGGTACAAATAAATCTATTTCCGCCATTTTTAGTTCAATGACTATTTTATAGCGTTGAATATAATGACCTTGGGTAGCTATTAAAATGTATCGTACTATCTAAAAAAAATTAAAATTTTGAGTTAACCCTGTTTACAATGGAACGAGCGATATGTAAAATCCAAAAACAAATATCAGTAAACTGAACCAAATAAACTATGTATATAGACGGCTGAGTAACAGACCTTTTATAAATATTAAAACAAAAAACTCCCAACCTTTATTTCAAATTTGCTTGAAGAACATCCACTGTCAGAATCGATTTCAAAAGGGACCTGAACCCATATTCATCATATACTTAGGTGCGATGGGGCGATCTGCAACAAGCGAAAGTACCGCATTTTTTGAAAAAAGTTTTGAAGTAGTGCGATTTTAAAAATATTTAGAATTAGTCTGATAATTAACTCAGCCCTAGATATAGGCCATGCTTTATCCAGCGTTTTAATAGCTCTGATGTTAAATTTTGAGGTTTTTGGACATCCATAAAGTGCACACATTTCGTTTTCATTTGTATTTACAAGATTTTGTTTCTTTCTCAGATTCGACCTGAAGCTCAAGCGATCGTTATGATGTTTTGCAGTTGCTTGGTCTTTCTTACATTGAGGTTATATCCGTACTTCCTTTACCATTTGGGTATATCAATCACAATGTACGCCTGTGCAGGTTCCTGTGCGGTTACTGGAGTTTATTTACTTCTGTTCCTGCCCGAAACGAAGGGAAAATCAATGGCTAAGGATTGAGAAAATTATTAAGCATCTTATATTAATAAGTGTGTATATTATGTTTATATATGTCTGCATACCTCATTAACTATTGCATAATTATAAAAATAAATATTTACATAAACCAGTATGTATTACCAATCGAAATATTTTTTTTTTTTTAATTTTCCTAGTAATTACTGAACAGGACTTTTATTTTGTCGTTAAAAAATAGCTTGCCAAAGATAACTTTAACTGCTGGCGAGAAAAAATAAAAGTCAAGAGTTCGAAGTAATTATATTGGCCCATAATCATAGTCAAATTAAAATGGAGCTTTATCTGCTGAAACATGAATTTAATTTATAAAAAAACATAATTTTATGTCTTTCATAGTCAACTTAAAACAAATTTTATATCTAAGACGGAGTTTTAATTTTAACATGAAGAAAAAGTCAATTAAATAATTTAAAATCATGGTTTGTGTCTATGGTTAAGATTGTAATGTTACCAAACCAAACTTGAGTTTGGCTTTTTTCGCTTATTACCGTAACGGTTTGTGTATAAAATAGTTGACACAGGGTGACCTTGCAAAACATAACAAATTTCTTCATATCTCCAATCTATTTAATTTTTTTCACAAGGGGATCCTATTGCATTTCATCTTAGCTAAAATATTTGTTTAATTTGTCTAGGATAGACCAACATCCAAGCCGAGCCAAAACCGTCCCAATAACATACCTTTTTCATGACTCTCTTAATTGAAAAAACTGTATTAGTCTGGTAACCTATAATGTGCCGCTGACCCTGCAAAAAAAGTGCTGCGTCTACAATTAATTCTAAGTATTCCGTTTAATGTGTTTCCCCCCCCCCCCCCCATGCAAATGAGGTTTTCCGTACTGTATATCTCTGGAAGTATTTCTGGTAGAATATTGAAAATTGGTAAGGAGCTAAATGAGACCAATCTGTAAAAAAGGGTGGAAGGAAGAAAAGGAAAGGAATTTTTATATATGAAGTTTCAAGGATAGGGATAGAGAGATAGATATATTGATAAGGATTGGAATTGGAAGAGGAATACAAAAAAGGCGTTATGGAAGAAGAGGGAGATGAAGCAGAAAATAGGAAAGGATAGGGCAAGGAAGCAGTACATTTTTTCATAAACGAAGTTACAAGGCAGGACAACGTCTGCCGGGCCTTCTAGTAATGCATAAGATGCACTCTATATGAAATAAATAATTATAAACTGATAAAGTGACACCAAGACACCCTCTTGTTCTTAGTTTAACAGGGCTGTCGAGAGTGCTATTAGGAAGCGTAGCAAGCTATATAATACTTAAAAGATAAATAGAACTAACCATAACCGATGTGCATTGCAAAGTGCTAGGAACAATGCAACCTTAAGCATTAGAAAAGAAATCGGCAAGTTCTTTACAAAACGGTTGAACCCTATGCTGCTGTGAAGTGTTCTGAAAATCCTTCGTCTTCATTTACGTACAACTAAGATTGCCACTTCGGATCATGTTTTTTTGCTGTGCTTACTAGACTTTTCCAAGGCCTCTGATTCTGTAAACCATGAGAGCTTTTGTGCTCCAAACTGGTAAGTTTGTTCAAGTTTAGTGAGTCTGCGGTTCGACTAGCGAGGAGTTACTTGGAAGGAAGGTCTCAATGAGTAAGCGTTGTTTCCAAATTATTTATGTTTAATGCCCACTGGTAGTGGGAGTCTGCAGGGGTTCATTGCTTTTAGCCTTGAATGACATATTTCATGTTTGTCGTCATGCGAAAATACGAGTACATGACTCTGTAAATGATATTCAGCTCTATCTGTCAAGCCCTCTGTGAGTTTATAATGCTATTTTATGTTGTCTTTAGTTTAGTTCTTAGAATTAGTTATTCATTACCATAATTCCTATACATGTACCAATAGGGTGGCCCTTATATGACATTTTATCAAAAGTTTGATTATTTTTTCACGCTCCACCCCAGTTTGGGCCATTTATGTATAAAAATGAGCCAGAAGGACGTTGTTCTGCCCAAATTTAGGGAAAAAATAGCAGGATAAATAAAAAAGTTTGGAATATTTTGGTCCCTGATCCACTTCCCGTAAAAAGAAGAATCCCCTCATTTTAACAAAAGTAAAGTGGCACCTGTGTACCAAATTTGTAGAAAATCGCACCATAAACAAAAAAGTTTAAGATATTTCGGTCCCTGGTCCACTTCCAGGAATAATGAAAAATGTATAATGACCGATTTTTAGACCTCCTAAAAACGCTCACAAAATTTCACGAGAACCGGTCAAGCCGTTTCGGAGGAGTATGGAAACGAAAACTGTGACACGAGAATTTTATATATGTATAAGATGAATCAAACTGGGGGGTAGCGTCTAAGAAAAATTTAACTTGAAAAATAAGGGCCACTCTAATGTATCAATACACCTTAGCTAACTTTGTTGTATGCAAAATTGTGAAGCTAAAAAAGATTACCTTTAATCTTACTGCACTAATCTCTGTTTAAATGAATATGAAATATAGTGGCGAAATTATTCGAAGAAATATTATTTACTATAGTCCCATGTCTACTAATAAAACAGGCTTCTACTTTTATTGTATTTGCGTTGGTAAGACAATCACTACTTTGAAATGATAGTGATTAACAAAGACTCTAGGTGGTATGGCTACCGTAATTTGTTATCTTGTTCAGTCACGCGCCAAAATACCCCTAATATCCATGCCTCAATGCGAAACTTTTATATTTTAATATTATTAGAATTTTTATCAGTTTTGCTTTTACAGTCCAACTGAAGAGTTTATGCACCAAATTAATTAGAACTTAAATGGGTACAAGAGATTAAGTGGGCGCGCCAAAGCGAGCCACATTCCTGAACCGTTCACATTCCTGAAAGATATTTTTCTGTAACAGAACTTATTAGTTATTTATATTTATTGAAATTCATGAAAGAGATATGCACATTGAAAATACACGTTTAAAATTGTATAAGAGTTTTATTCTGCATCGGAGTCCCACATAATATTACACACACTCGATTAGAGCAAATCTATGGCATTACTCTCGAGGCTAATATTTTGTTTAGTCACTTTCTCTTTCAACGAAATACCCGTGTCTAAGCTTTAGAGAAGACGAGTTGTTTTTTAAACTATTTTTAATATTTTATTTTATTATTTATTTGGCTCAGGCTCTGATGACCGTGTTTGCTCAAGTGTTCAAAATGGTTTGTTCTTTAGAGAACGGGAGGTGCGGGACACCTGTGACACCCTTTATGTATTATTGTTGGCGAGCACTGTTGGCTCTGAGGCATGGCGCGTTTGGCTTCCTCATTTTCGCTATGAAAAACTACACTTTGGCTTTCCAAAACATAAACTATATCTTCGAAATATTTTATAAGCTGATTGATTTCAATTTTTCATGTGATCGGGTAATCTGACTGGAATATAAATTTGGTTGGTTTTATGGATTATTATACTAGCAGATGGGAAATACCAAGGAAGTAAGAATGAGCCATAAACATATTGTTAATTAAACATTTCAAAAAATTTGTTTGTCAACACCTGCCATATTATTAAATTGTATTTCTTTATTTATTTTTTATTACTTTATTAAGTCTACAGATGACACAATGGATGCGAACGAGCTTCAAACCATGAGCATTGCATATACGTATTATTTATTAGGCTGTACTTAATAGCAACTTCTTTTTGAAAATTCAAAGTTTGCCGAGCGGAATACGATACCTTATGGCCTAAAAATCATTTGAAACCCGTACGCACTCAGGATGCAGCAGAATCTATGAAAAAACGGGGAACCATAAAACTTGGTAATTGGTACACTAACTAAAAAGTGACTAGCTAGGGTTGCCACCTCATCGCAATATTTCGCAAACGATCTGCTACAATCTAAGCTCTCCTATATAACTTTTGCGACTCTGGAGGAGTTGCCACCTATTTAATTAAATATGCTACAGTGGATATTAAACGAATGTTATTTTACGTCGGATTTAACCAAAAATATGCCTAGATTGTTAAATCAACTAGGGTTATGTTTATATATTTTCTTTGATATCCGCCAGTATCTCGAAAAATAGTTGAGTATATTTATTAATACACCAACTTTTTGGGTAAATCTACATATATACCGTTCTAACTGATGAGTAACTACAGCAAACGAAATTATATGATAACCTTGAAAAATGAAGAGTAAACAAATTTATATGCTTCTTAACTGAGTCAGATCTGATCCGAAAGTCTTAAATGCTTCATCCAAGTTATAAACACTTAGGCGTCTAAGAATTATACATCTTTTAATCTAACAGATTATGCTTATCACTGCTCAGAATATGAAAAATACTCAATCGAGTAGCCAGCATGACTTTCATTACTGACGGCATGGTTCACAGCGCAGAGCTCGACACTATCACCGACATAGTCTACTTTATGAGATCTTTTACCTATACTCATTCATGACGAAGCGCTATGAACTTAACCGCGATGCACCCGGAAACGGTCGATTCCATTCAGCTAAGCTCGCCGGATCGGGATGGATTTAGTTGGTGATCGCTATATAGAACACATGTTGCTCCAAAAATAAAAAAAAAACCGTACCCGCTTGGTAGAGGTCGTACCGAATATCCATCCATTTGCTTAAGTTGAATTTAAGCTGTCCCCCAATACGGTTCTCTAAAGAGTGTGATTAGTGATTAATCGGTTCAGCCTTCAGTTGACTCATAGGAGTCAAAAGTAACCATTTGAGTAGAAGGTGGATTAGTCCTCTTGTACCACTTCGGATATATGAAAATGGGTACAATTAATATGAGTTATTTTTATTTTCTGTTTTTCCGACAGGGTGAATGCTAGATTTATATTGGAACGATTTTCCGTCATCCCTTGTCAATTTTTGTTTGTTTACAAACCGGTTTCGGCGGTCCGCCATCTTCAGAACGAGAACGAAAACTTACACTGAAGATGGCGGATCGCCGAAACCGGTTTGTAAACAAACAAAATTTACAAGGGATGACGGAAAATCGTTCCAATATAAATCTACAATTAATATCTTCATGGCGCATCATCAAACTCCAATGCTGTGAAGAATTCAACACATAAAAAGTGATCAGAACTAACATTAGTCGCATTCTTCTTTGCGTCTCATTCCGCACGCATCCTAGACAAATCGCATTACTTGTAGAGTTGCAATTTTTGTATTGCGGTGATTTATACTTTATTTAGTCAACAGATTAAACAAATCTGAGAGACTAGACATGACAAGACTCGTAAAAGCATTTATAGCTAACATTTGGCACCACGCTATGGTGGGGTGGTAAAAGGCTGGCTTGGCTGGCTGCGTCTTAATAGAAACAAGCGAATCAGAGGTATCAAACTTCATCAATTTCAAACAACTCAAAATTGGATTTGCAAGTGCTTAGAAAAATCAGTTGGAAATGCCTAGATGGCCTGCTAGGAATATTAGATATAATTTATCCAAGCAAATATGGGATAACCACCAGACCTTTTATACATTTTACCATAAATATTCCCACGCAGGAAAATGAGGTTCGGACTGCGGTAGTATGGATTCCTCATCGTATTCCATGACAAGACACGTAAAGTGAAAAACAAGCCTTTGCATTTATGACGCCTTCAGCCAGTCAGGCTGAGGCACCTAACTAGGCTTTAATTCCATTCGTGCATAAACTTTAAGATAATAAGAAGAGAATAGTTAAAAATCAAGGCTGTTACAAATTTGTATAAAACAAAAAAGTTAAAAGTTCCACATTCTTCAATTTGCTTCTTTTTTTTAAACTTTTTTAAAACGAATAAGTCATGGAGATTAGACGTTTTTTGGCACGTTTTGGCAGATAACTGACTAACTAGAAGATACAAAATTTCGTTAGTCACTATCATTTCAAATCAAAGTCCAAAACAAATTCTATCCCACCAGCGCAGAGATAAACATTTTTAATTATTCTTAAAATAATTTCACAATTAATAGCAATAGCCTATACCTTGCCATCTATTTAGCTCCATCCAAACTCACTTATAAGAAAACAACTCTGCCTAGTGATGTTCCGATACAAGTAACTATGACTATATTCGAGTACTCTGCTCAACTACCGAGTTTTTTTTGTAGTCGATTCCCTCGTACCAGTAGCAAGTACTACTTTCGAGTACATGCGCTTAGTATCGAACTCGCACGTCAGTTATCGCCTTTCAACTTTTTTGGCTTTTTTAATTATGGGAAAAACTTTTGTAAGATTTTGGCAAAATTTACCCATTTTGTGTTTATGAATATTGCAATCCAATTTTAATCACGCTGAAGCCCGTATTTTCTATCATCGTCTTATGATGATTTTCTTAATTGTATATGTTTAGGCTATGCTCCCACTGCCACCGATTTTTCTCATTCAACACATTTGTGTGAGCTCAATTAAAACACATGTTGTTTGCTGTCGGACTAAAGAGATTTTTGGCAGTGGTAACTTAGCCTTAGGATTCGTTTTCCCCACTTTGAATGAGTACGATACGAGAGTACCTTTCCTCGATATTTTTTTAGAATCGATTTCTTCTAGCGAAAATTGAAATTAGCCGACGTATCGAGTACAGGGTGATATCAGATTAACACTAAATATACCACAATTATAAGATAGTATTAAGAGTAGATAATAGCCCATAATCATAGATATGATCTTATCTACTTGAATATGATTATAAAACAAACATCATTTCATGCCTGTCATAGTCAACTTAAAATATGTACAGTTTATGACCAAGACGAAGTTGTGGCACTGTAAATATGATACTTGTTTTGTTCTGAAATTTCTTCTTACCACCTACCAAATTAAGAGAGCCCTGTTACATTTCGTTTTAGCCAAAATCTCATGACTCATCATGACTATGATGGACCAACATTTTGCATATCATTTTAAGTTAGTAAATATTTTTTTAAGGGCACAAACATTTGAATTTTTTTTCCTAGATATTGTTTAAATAAAACTAGTAACTCTCTGAGTTCTATGTGGAGTTTTTGTTTTGAGATCGATGTTGACTTCAACCATAAAACGGCTGTAAATATGAATGTTTATTTAGCGTAACACCTTTTCAAATATTTATTTATGGATTTATTTATAGATAAATATGATATCGACGTTTTATGCTCAAACACAGATGTTTTTTTCTATCAAATTTGACAATTTTACCAAAGAGTTGTAGTGAAACTTGGCAGAGCTATCGCTGCATGAAAGAGGTGTGGTTATAATCTTGATAATAATCATAACATAGTGTGACAAAAACATTTGTTGAAAATTTTGTTTTCTATGTGAATTATCGCTTGCAGAGGTAGGATATATTAGATTGATAAGAGCAAAGCCATGGCCATAAAACTTTGTGAAAAACTTGATCAATTCATGGGATTAAAAGTGTTTTAAGAAGTTTAGCTAAAGAATACGGGTAACATATAATTTTTTAAATTTTCTATTGTGTTAGTTGGGCTATCACTCAAATATAATAAAATAAAATAAAATAAAATGAAATAAAATAAAATAAAATAAAATAAAATAAAATAAAATAAAATAAAATAAAATAAAATAAAATAAAATAAAATAAAATAAAATAAAATAAAATAAAATAAAATAAAATAAAATAAAATAAAATAAAATAAAATAAAATAAAATAAAATAAAATAAAATAAAATACAATAAAATAAAATAAAATAAAATAAAATTGAATTAAATTAAATTAAAAAAAAAATAAAATAAAATAAAATAAAATAAAATAAAATTAAATTAAATTAAAAAAATTAAAAAAAATAAAATAAAATAAAATAAAATAAAATATAATAAAATAAAATAAAATAAAATAAAATAAAATAAAATAAAAGAAAATAAAATAAAATAAAATAAAATAAAATAAAATAAAATTAAAAAAATTAAAAATAAAAATAAAATAAAATAAAATAAAGTAAAATAAAATTAAATTAAATTAAAAAAATTAAAATTAAAAATAAAAATAAAATAAAATAAAATAAAATAAAATAAAATAAAATTAAATTAAATTAAACTAAAAAATAAAAATTAAATAAAATAAAATAAAATAAAATAAAAAAGTAAGGGAAGGGCTGTCTTCGGCTGTGCCGAAGTCTTTATACCTTTCATGAATACGCATAACTCTTTTAAGTCCCCCTTCTTACTTACACTTGATACATACATAGCCCAAACCACATTTATCGGAGCAATAGATTGTACAGGAGCTATGTATATATTATGTAGGTCCGATCTGGGCGATTTTTACTACACACATTTCACATGCATATAAATATCTACCCAACCTGTATATTTCATCGAGATATCTCTAAAATTGAGGGACTAGCTTGCATTCAAACAGACAGATGGACAGACGGCATGGCTAAATCAACTCAGTTCATCGTCCTGATCATTTCGTCATACTTAATGGTCGGTTTTTCTCTTCTTCTTCTCATACTTACAAACATCGGACCAAAGTAATAATACCATTTCATGTTCATGAAAGGTATAGAATTAAAAAAAAATTGAGTAAAATAAAATGAA
Organism: Sphenella marginata; assembly: GCA_951509765.1. Lineage (NCBI taxonomy): Eukaryota > Metazoa > Arthropoda > Insecta > Diptera > Tephritidae > Sphenella > Sphenella marginata. The sequence goes on from OX608079.1 coordinate 21,769,638, forward strand.
TTAATAAAATACAATACATACGTCCGCGGGCGGCATTTCTTTTTTAAAAAGGGGCCCGATCCATGTTTTTTCTGTGCAGAATACCTTTCCGCGTAGGCGGCCTTCGGCCGCGCTTCAAAAAATAACCCTGGGCTACGCCATTCCAACTCCGGGCTTGTGCCATAGCCGTGGCTACCGCCACGGTGATGTCCTTCCTAAACATAGTTATAATTTGCAAAGTGAAAATGTTAGCTTTTCTGTGCCCATAACTTGCTCCGGCGCCGTAAAATTATTTTTCAAAATGGAAATTAGGCCCGCGGGCGTTATTTCCTTTTAGAAAAGAAACAAAGCCCGCGGGCCTTATTTCCTTTTTTCGGCGGGCGTTATTTCCCTTTTGAAAAGGAAATAAAGTCCGCGTTATTTCCCGGGGCGTTATTTCACTGCCCCAAAAATATACATAATAAAGTTTTGTGGATAAATTCTTGTTGTCGCGGTGTACCTCCGAAGAGATTAAGGACTCGTCCTTTTTCCCTGGGAAGTGCCGAGATCAATTTGTTCCTCTATTGAAGTGTACTTATTATTGCATATATGTACCTACCAAACTATTTCAAAATTAGAATATGATTTCTTGTGGATGAAAACTATTTAGATCGTTGAAAAATGTGGTTCGCAGAAAAAATTTAAACAAAGTCGTGAGTCGACATGTTTTTATATTGACATTTCAATGAAAGTTGTTTTGAAATATCCCACTTGCCATAGCAAGGGCCGTGAACCTCTTTCTATACTTGTAAATATTTATAAGTAAATATTTGGTACGAACAAACGACTTCATATCTTGGTTTAGAGCAAAGGTCGGCAAAGCACACTCAATAGAGCCTTACGGTCTTCACACGTATCTACTATACTATAGATAGACTTGGCTTCTAAACGAATAATCCTATCGCAACCAAATTTCAAATACGCACTAAATATCTTCCAGTAATGGTCATAGACTAAATAATATTTTGATATGCATAGGGGGCGTGGAATCTCCCATACAAATGGAAGTCCATATCTCTGAACATATTTATACTAAAAATTGGTATAGAGTTCAATGAAGTAAGGGTTAAACACTTTTAGGAAAATACGAGCTTACAGAAAAATGGGGGGGTTAGACTACTTGATATAGTCACACGCATATATAATTTACAAAAGAGGTATTCCTGAATTTAATACAAACTCTCCGTACAAGGCTTATTGTCACGAAACTTTTAGCAAATATTATTGAAGCTTGGGTTTTGTCAGGAAGTTTTGAAAACCACAAAGTTTTGATACCAAGAATTGTAATTTTAATTTTAAACGCCTCCAATTTCCTATTAGATAGACTTTCGCAATCTTCATAAATTCAAAGTTCAAGGATAATCATTAACTGTGGCATGAGTCAAACTCACCACTTCATGTTTTACCCATGGGCAATTATATTTAGCCTGCTCCAGAGTTTGTGCACCGAAAAAAACTTTTTATTTATGCTCCAAATAATATGACAAAAAATGTTTTAAATAAAAAGATTAATTTGTTTTATTTACATTGCACATTTTTAATAGAAATGTGGGGTGAAACCCACGGATATAAGCTAGTAACATAAATATAAAGTCATTGACTTTGCAGTTTTGTTTGTTTTTGAAAATGGTAAAGAAGATGTACATATGTATGTGTGAATCCTCTCACTGATAAGGTTTTGCGATAACGTGTTTCTAAGGTGTGGTTGAAAGTAGAATTGGCATATATTCGTATACTTGTGTCACAGCGACATTTTCAGATAGCCGAATGACAGAATGAAGAAGAAATTCGAGCGAGACAAATTACAGTTTACTTCATCTCGTTGATTACACTATGGATAACGCGCAGCTTAACTGTGGTGTGGAATCATTTTATTAGTAAAAGCAAAATATTCGAAAACAAATTTTCTGCACGCTAACTTATTGCGCAACACTGTACAGTTTTGCAAGAATACCTTAAGATAATGTTTATTATTTTTTTTTTTTTACGAAACTTGAAAATAATACAAACTAACTTTTGAGCCATTCTATGTAAGTATGTATATAAAAAGAGTAGGGTTTCTACAATTAAACCTCATATTTATCTTATCTCTTGAAATTTACTTAAAAATTTATGTTCTCGAAGAGACGTTTTTAATCCTAGAACCAATAATAAGACTATACTATAAGCAAGCAAATAAAAAGTTCTTGGCAGTTGTTAAGTTTTGCAAACACGCGCCAACGGTTGTCAGGCGGAACAAATTTTTTTTGGCATGAAAAGGAAAAATTTATGTAAAAGTGTTTTATTTAAGTGAAAGTAAAGTGATTATTTATAGTTAAGAGAAGTAAATTTTATGAGAGTCGACTAAAGGTGCAGTGGTGAGAACTAAAAGACAAAAGAAAAAAATGGTGTTCACTCAAGGACTAACAATTTTCAATCCCCGTTATCGTACTCAAATCCTCGTTACACTCACGGGTACGTACGATGTGATGAATCAAACAAATTAAAGTTAGTTATAAGATTTAAAAAACAAGTTCAAAAAGAGTTTGTCGCGTGAAACTGTAAAGTGTAAAGTGTAACCAGCTGTGAAAAGAGACACGGCCAAGCTTATTCTGGCAGTTTAAAAAAAAAATGCTGCCCAAACCATATACTCCGAGATACTCATTTCGTGTTGTTTTTAAAAAATCTCTAAATAAGCTAAGCTTTTTTGAAAAAGGACATTTTAAAGAAGTCGTTGTAGCTAGCTGTAATTACACTGTTCGACAGCCAAAAACCACCAGAGAGGCGAATATAAAATTCGAATGTAAAACCACCGCCTGATTTCGGAAATCAAGAACAAATTGAGCAATTCCAAAATGGTTTGGAAAATGTGAAAGCTAATAAAATTTGCTATAAGCAGTGGAAGCTATATGAATTTTTACTTTTTTTGTTGACCAGGTACAGCCAAGAGTCCCTGAAGATGATTTCAGAAAATAAAAATATCAATAGAAAAATTTTAATTTCCCTTCTTTTTTTGAAAATAATAATTAAAATATTTAATTTCTCACAATTTAAGGCCGAAGACAATAAAAATAGTGTTTGTAAAAACTTAAAAAATGTGTACTTTGTGTCTTATTTTTTATTTGATACTTTAAGAAGTTATTTGTTCTGTTTTTACGCATATTTAGATTAGGATCGGTAGTTCGCATAGTTCTTGTTTAAGTCGTTCACTATCATCTCGCATCACATTTCGCCCATTTTAAACACCAATCTGCTGTGGCCAGAAAGTAGCCTGCATAACAAATTCCATGCAAATATCTCAGTTTTTACGCAAGTTATGTCAATTTATGTGATTTTCGAAATTTTCGATATCGAAAAAGGGGGCGTGGTTATCATCCGATTTCGCCCATTTTCAATAGCAACCTACCTTGGCCAGAAAGTAACCTGTAGGCAAAATTGCATGCAAATATCTCAATTTTTACTCAAGTTATCGTGTACACGGACGGACAGACGGACAGACGGACGAAAATGTCTTAATCAATTCATCTTTTCAACCTAAGAACTTTCATATATGGAACTCTATATCTAACTCGATTATTTTGCGCCGTTACATAGTACCGTTATGTGGACAATATTATAATACCCTTGTACTAGTACTAGTACGCTGGGTATAATGAAAGGAAAAGGAAAGAAGACAAAGAAAAGGATAGATATTAACTAAAATAAAATAAAGTTTTGTGGTTTAAATTCAAGCATTGGCCGCGGCTTAATTTTATGAATTTATGTACAAGAAACACATGTTTAAACACCAAACTCCACGAGTTCTTGGTACTCATGCCTTTTTTTATATGTTAATATTTTTGTGAAAAATATCAACAAATTGTGTACACATACTAGTTAACAAGAAATAATAAACAGTATTGCGAATTGTTTTTTTTTTTTTTGTAGGTTAGCCGGTATCCGGTGGGTTATAGAGCTCCGTTATAAAAAAAATATGTTGGTTGCTGGAATGAATTTTTTTTATGTTTTGCAGCGTCACCCTGTGTTAACGATTTTATTCACAAACCATGGTACACAGGTTGTGTTCGCGACATTGCTTACTCCAAACTTGTGTCTGGCTTTTTCAGCTATGCCATGGTTGGTGAATAAAATGGATGGCGCAGGGTGACCTTGCAAAACATAAAAAACTTCATCATACTACCAACCAACTAAATTTTTTTTTTCATTAGGGGTCCCTGTTACTTTTTATTTAAGCTAAAATCTTTGATTAATATGGCTGTGACTGACCAACATTTTAAATGTCTTTTTAAGTTAAAGAAATATTTTAACTAAAATGCTTATTAAGCAAGTATGGGCCATATATTTTAACTTTTTCTTACTTCAAATAGCTCATATTCTGACGTTTTCACATGGCATCAGCATTGGTTGGCTCTCCCCGACTCTATTCATATTGCAGTCGCCACAAAGCCCACTCCATTTCAAAGTTACTGCCAATGACTTGGCATGGATCGGTTCGATTTTCGGCATTGGTGCACTGTGCGGGAACATTCTGTTGCTCTTCAGTTTGAATCGTTTCGGTAGAAAGATGAATATGTGCGCTATAGCATGGCCTCATATGGTGAGTTTGAAATAAATATTTGATTTGTTTGTGTTTTTTGGGGTATAAAATTACAGAAAAAACTATTAATCTTATTAAATATTTCACTTGGGCCAATTATAAATACAGGAATTACTCTGATTCAACCCGACTGTTATTTTAGTACAACCTTATCTCTATACGTATATTAAAATATAAATATGGGCGTGGCGCCGTTTGATTCATTTTTAGTAACATATTTTTTAGTCCCGACAAGAAATAAATCCCATCGTCCTAAAAAAAACGAGTGCCGGGCTTAACGTCACTAGTAGGACTGTGCGATTAATTGATTAATCAAAATTTTGATTAATCATAATTTCGATTACTTAATTAATCGATTAATTATGATTTTTGATTAATCAAAAAGAGTGTTTACTCGATTAATCAAGATTTTGAAAGCAAAAAGAAAATTAATTTATTAATCGCCTTTTTGATTAATCGTTTTTTGAATAAAATGATTAATCATATATTAAAATGGCACAAATTTAGAAGTTCCTTGATACTTCAACCATTTGTTGCATCTTCGACATTTTGCCCATTCGCCATCGGACAACACCTCTAAATTTTCTTAAATTTTTTTATTTTTTAATATTTTGAAGCATGTTTGGCTTTTAATTTTTTTTTATTTTCAGCTATGTATTTCAAGGCAAACTTTCACAAAAAAAAAAGAGTAAATTAATCAGTTTTTGATTAAACATTTTTGAAAATACTTGAGTAACGCTCGTTTTGATTACTCATAATTTTGATTAATCAAGTAATCGATTAACTGAAAATTTGATTAATCAACTGACTCGATTAATCGAATAAAGGCACAGCCCTAGTCACTAGTGTAATGACGCCATAGGCAACGAAGTTTATTAAAATCAATTTCTCATAAGCGATCCTCTCCCTATCTCTCTCTCTACCAGCTCTTTTGGATCTTAAATTATTTCGCACAAAGCGTTGAATATTTGTATGCGGCACGCTTTTTTTCGGGCCTTACAAGTGGCGGACTCTATGTGATTGGACCGATTTTCATCAGTGAAATCACTGAAAAAGAGTAAGTGGAATTTTTCGTTTCGTGAAATTTGTTTAAATAGGGTTTCATTCGTTTACAGAGTACGCGGTGCGCTCACTTCAATGGCTATGATGTTTTTAAGTTGTGGCATACTTGTAGGCTTTATATTACCCTCCTATATGGATTACCATCTCATACCGTGCATTGTCATAGTTTTATCAATAATCTATATTATTGCAATGCCCTGCTTCCCAGAGACGCCCACAGGTCTATTGAAACGTCAGCGTGTGGAGGAAGCCAAAGCTTCATTCGATTTCTACAGAAATATAAACAGCGGTAAAACGAAACCACAAGATATGATCATTGATGAAATGCAATTAACGGCAATAAATAATGAATTTAAGGAGTTAATGTCAGCTAAAATGCAGAACGAAATGAGTGTAGAGATTAGCTACCGTGACTTTTGTAAGTTTCTATTTACTTTGCGCGCTGTCACTCCCTATCTTTCATTCTATTACTATATATCTTTCTCTTTCTCTCCCTCTCTTTAAAAGTGAACAAATCAGCTCTGAAGAAATTCGCTTTGGCCTTTGTTCTCATTGTACAAAATCAATTTTCAAGCAGTTTCGCTTTTGTAAATTATATGTCACACATTTTTGCCAAATCTGGTTCCACAATGGATCCGCAGAAGTGCACAATTATTATTGGTTTAGTACAAATATTTGGCACTTTAGCTGCAAGCTCATTAGTGGAACGTTATGGGCGTAAAACTCTGATGTTACTTTCAGTTTCTGGCATGGCTTTTGGCATGTTCTTCTTTGGCGCTTTCGTACAATATACAACAGTTGAAACCAAAGCTAGATATGATTGTGTACCGCTGCTGGCGGTGGCATTTATTATAGCAACATCGTCAATTGGCGTCATCTCGTTAACTTATACGATCATCGTGGAAATATTGCCGGCTAAGGTAAGTTTTGTAGATAAGAAATAAAACTACTTAATAATCGATCTGGCAATGTTTGTTTGTTCGTGAACTTGAATGTCAATTCTTAGAATAGCAACGACTAGTCTGCCCAAAAATATACCCAGCACGAGATTTCCCAAACAATTTATTTTGTTATAGATACTAGGTGAAGGTTGGCAACCTTATAAAAACATTTTGCGTGGCAACACTTAAGTAGTAGAGCTGGGTGGTAACACTAGCTAGAATTTTTTTTTATTGAAATTGGGTTCAAAATACCTTTCGTTTAATATGCATGTTGGCATATCTTACATAATTAAACCAAAGAAAATATTTAAAGGGTGGCATCTCTTAAGTAATAAATCTGAAATTTTACCAGCTTACGTATACACAAAATGTAATAGAATTCTTTCGAGTCGTTTTCGATATGATATATTGTAAACAAAAGAATTAATAAAAGGGTATTAGGTGGCAACACTGGTATACCACAATAATAATTTTTTTAAGAATTTGAACGAGGTGGCAACCTTGTAATACGTTGTAAAGTCTTAGAAAGTTCATCCAAAGCGCTCGAGCGCACTACTTACATATATGTATGAATAGAGTTAAAACAATTTTTAAAATGTTTGTCTGTATGCGTGTTTGTTCGCGCATAACTCAAAAACCACTCCATAGAATTGAGTGAAATTTTCGCCATTATATTGCAAGCTCTCTTACTTCAATTGTAGGATTGGGTTTAATGCATAAATTTGCCAGCTTGTTTTTTAGAATTCGCTGAATCATTCCGTGCAAACTAAACGTGCCTAATATACTTTTGCTTAAACTATCTTAATAAATTTGTATACGAATAATTATATGTTTGCTTCCTTTTCCAGATTCGTGCTGAATCTCAATCAATAACAATGATGTTTTGCAGTTTTCTTATGTTTGTTACATTAAAACTTTATCCTTACTTTCTTTTCAATTTGGGCATATCGATCACCATGTACGCCTGCACAGGTTGTTGTGTGGTAACTGGAACCTATTTGCTCTTATTCTTGCCAGAAACGAAGGGTAAATCAATGACAAAAGATTGAAGCTTCACAAGGATAAACATTAATTAGTTAGTTAACAAACTAGTGATAAACTTATTAAGTGAAATTTTCCTACTATTTTTAATTGTTTTTTGACTGAGTTTCGAATTTTTTATAAAAGCTATGGATTATCCAAAATAAAAAATATATAAGTAATATGCTAATCTATATACAATATGCTAACAGATATACATTGTAGGTGTTATTTCTCTGCTTAACTCAATAATGATTATAAGATTGACAGACACTTTCATAAGAATACATTTGTCTTTTTTTACCACCGAAAATACATTCAACGTTTGAGTTTAATTTATGTGATTTTCGACATCGAAAAAGGGGGCGTGGTTATCATTCGATTTCACCCATTTTCAATAGCAACCTACCTTGGCCAGAAAGTGACCTGTGTACCAAATTTCATGCAAATACCTCAATTTTTACTCAAGTTATCGTGTACACGGACGGACAGGCGGACGGACGGACATGCCTTCATCAATTCCTCTTTTCAACATAAGAACTTTTATACCTGGAACTCTATATCTAACTCGTTTATTTTGCGCCGTTACATAGTACCGTTAAGTGGACAAAATTATACACCCCTATTCTGCATTACAATTACGTTCCCGCTCTACGCTCCGCTCGGATCGAAAATATGCATTCTGAGTTACGCTTGAATCGAAAGAAGAAGAGGAAGTGCTATAAGTTTTTCGAAGTCAGCTGTTTGCCTTGGAATGTGTGAAATTGAAACATAACAAAGCAAGTCTACACAAATGCTGTTGAAATAAAAGTAAAATTTTGAAGAGTGCGCTTTGTCGACCAGGTACACAGATGGTTGGCGTCGCATCGTGGGGCCACACCATACGCCGAGCAAACATTAGACATGTCAGTTTTAAGTCTGACCGCAGGTGGTACTTTTCGCTGTAGGAAGACATTGGCCGCCCCGGAACTGACAAAGAAGTTTACAGAGTATGAGTGGGTGCGGTGGAGTGACCGCCGATGCACGTTTGGATATAATGGCAAAGTCAAAGCCATTACCTTAGTTTTAATTTCGTTAGTAATATTGTTTGGTGTTTTGAAAGTTAGTCCAATTTGTAATTGTTTACAACCGGTGCCGATGCTAATGCGCGTCCAAAAATATTAGATCTCCGTAGGCGGATTCACATTCCTGACATCGAAACGCGTCTTTTGATTTCCCTCCCTACATTTTTGGACAAATATTAGCACTCGGCACCGGTCGAAAACAATTACCCTGCAAACATATCAAAAAACATCATTAAAGCACAAAAACGAAATAAAGCGAACGCAGAATTATCAGAATTGGAAGTTTCGAAGTTGAACTTACCGGAATTGGAACAGTGTTGCCATTTTGGTGCTTTTAGAGCTAGATCTAGCTCTTTTTTTTGGCGTTTAGCTCCAAAATTCTGTTTTAGCTCCTAGCTCGTTTTCTAGTCCTTTTTTTCATTTTTAGCTCTTTTTTGGCTCCAAATTTATTTGTACAAATTGTATTGAAAAATGAAGAAAGTTTTTATTTCTTTTATAATCGACGTCGAAATTATTATATTAGTTTCATTGTGTACCATGTGGCAACTTAGTTTCCCTCACCGATAACAAATACCTAAATCGGTTAACTTTGTCGAGTAACATTCCTAAATGCCATATGTTTATTTTGCGAACAAGAATCAAAATGGAAAGGTAAGTAAATTGTGTGTAAAAAGCACTTTCCTAAGTTGCTAAAGATTCTGAACAACCTTACCCTCCGATTCTGTCTTCATGATAAAAAATCAGAAAAAATATTTCAAGCGTTTTGAATTCTGACAAAATGACTTCATTTGGCTTTGACGCAAAAATAAAAATAATTTTTGAGTTTTACTAAAAATGAAATATTTTTTTCTTAACTATTTATCAAGCATGATAATTTTTCAAGAACACACTTATTTTTTTTTTGTTGACTTAGTTATACTTTTTATACGTTTTAAACATTGTTTAAGTTCAATCTATGCTATAATAAATCTCTAGAAAAGTCGTACATTAAAAATTTCTTTGAAAAAATGACTTGGGGGAATGCTATAGAGTTCACCTGATAAATTTTTAAAATTATTGTCTGTCTGTTTGAACTTAAGGATCTTGGAAACTAAGAAATGAATTTTGATGAGAGTTTCACTAATAGGCTGCTTGAAGCTTAGAAAGGGACCTGCACTTTGTTCGAACGACAAACAAAATAGATATACTGATTTGTAGGGAGGTATGCACCTATGACATTTTTTTTCTTACATAAATTTATTTGAAGAAAAATTCACTTACTTTGTCAAAAAAAAAACTAAGCGCGCCTCTTTAAAATTTTTGTTCACTTTTTTTCAATTTCACCTAAATCAAGCATCAGCATATCTTTAATAAAACTCTAGATAAGTTGCTTCTGTATATTTGAAATTTCTTTGAAAAATGACTGGGGATGACTTGGGGAATGTTTAGGCAAAGCTAAAGAGTCAAATAGAGGGGAGATGGCAAAATGTCGAAGTTAGACTGTTAAAAAACGCCTTTACTTTAGTTGGTTGCCGTAGACATAAACGGGATATAATGTGGGAAAATAAATATTGTTCTGAACCTTCTCAGCCTGTAAATTGTTTTCGCAATTGAAGGTAGCAGGAATTTATTAACTACTTAGGTACATACCGAGCAAACCCTGCTAGTATGAAATAAATGTAAAAACTTACATACAATACTTAAGTGCCTTTTAGCTCATTTTGTACATGTTTTGGATTTTCTTGAATAAATCTAGCTCTTTTCTAGCTCTTTTTTTTCTCAAATCTAGCTCCAAAATAAATTGTATCCTGGCAACACTGACTCAGAATGCCAAAGTTGCCAAACGGAGAAATTTTCGATCCAAGTCGAAATGCAGAATAGGGGTGATAATACCCTTGTACTAGTACCAGTACGCTGGGTATAAAAATGGCCCATAACCAGTGTCAAATTAAAATATAGTTTTTTTTTTTACAAATAAATGATTCTCAAATAAACATTATTTCATGTCTGTCATAGTCAACTTAAAATACATTTTATGTCTAAGGTGGAGTTTTAATTTTAAAATCACGGTTTGTGTCTATGGTTGTGCTTACACCAAACTTGAGTTTGAATTTTTTGGTTTTTTTTTATTGGTTTGTGAATAAAAAAAGTTGACACAGGGTGACCGTCCAAAACTTAAAAAATTTCTTTATACCACCAATCAAATTAATTTCTGTTAAAAGCGGATCCTGTTACCTTATCTTTCATTGTGCTTTACAAATTTATTTCGAGCTTCCGAAGCATTTACTCCAAACACAGCCACTAGGAAGAGCCAATGAGGAAGTAATCTTAGAACCAGGTAATCAAGTCGACTGACACAAGTTGATATGAATTAGTCTAAATTTTAAGAGGCCCACAAAATCTGATAGGTTCCACTAATTGCAATGGTATTATCGTTGTGATGAACAAAGAATGTTTAAGTGAGTTTGGTTTTCAGATTTTAGTTAAAATGAAATGTAAGACCTGATGAAAAAAAATTAAAATGATTGGTCTTAAGGAAACATTTTTTTTTTTGCAATGTCACCCTGTGTCAACTATTTCATTCACCATAGCAGGCCTCACAGTCAAAAGGTCGTGTTACGTCATCCAATTTTCGCTTGTGGCTGTCAGAGCTAAGGGTTAAAGCTCTTGCTTATGAATGAGAATATGATAAATAAATTAGTTCTCAAACCAAATATGAATTAATTAATGCCGAATTTAATTAAAATTTGTTTATGTTTCAACAAAATCTAAATTTAATTGCTAAAATCTATCATTTCAATACATAACTTTATTGCAATAAAAAAAAGGTTGACGAACTCATCAAAAACTCCTTTTAAATCAGTAAACTTCTGTTTCAAATTACACTGGGCGTGGGAACGAAATATTGAAATAGAAGTCATAGACTGTGAACTGACCGTCATACATACATACATACATACACACTCTGGCATACATACTTATATCGGCTAGTAAAGATTTTTGGGCAATTTTCTGATTTAGTTGTTGTTTTTGTTTTTTTTTTATGATTTTGTGAGCCACTGATTACAAATTACCACATACACACTTAAACGGCTGCACGATCTGCATCATAGATGATCAGCTCGCGCTTGCCACCCTTTGCTGGTATTCTACATACATACCCTGTAAAAAACGTTGGAGTATGGGAGTACTCCAACATTTATCCTCATTCATACAAAAAGGTGGTCCAATTTATAAGCCCATGTCCGGTGATTGGATCACCTAATCCATATCGGAGCACCCTGCTGAATAGTCTATGGAACACCTACGTGAGAGTACTTTGAAAATGCTGGCAAAATATTACTCTATAGAGTACTTTGCAGTAAAGCGAGAGAGGGAGTATGTGTTCTTTTTGAGGACCACCTACTCCCTCTCTCGCTTTGCTGTTGAATAGTCCATAGAGTAATCCAATAGGAGTATTTTGGGAGTACTCTCATGTAGGTGGTCTATAGAGTATTCAAAAGCAAAGAAATGGAGTACTCCGAGTCGGATTAGGTGATCCAATTACCGGCCATCGCCATGTAAATTGGACCACCTTTTTTATATGAGCGAGGATAAGTGTTGGAGTACTCCGATACTCCTTAAGGAGTACTCTATGGAGTATGGAACGGAGTATTTCGGTTTTTTGCAGGGTAGTTGCTGATGCTAATACATACAGTGGGTGATTTCGAAAGAATTTTTGGACAAAATAAAATATTTTGAAAGCAGCAAAGGATTTCGAACTTCATATTTTATTTCTAGTGGACGTGGCGTTAAACGATGATATTGGTGTAATTGAATTAATTTTTTGGAAATTTTAGAAACGTGGCAACTCTATAAAAAAATATTTTAAGTGGCAGCGCTTGGATAAAAAAGGGCGGCAAATTCACCATTTTATCAATGTTCAAAAGTAAACGAGTTAAAATATGTTGCATCTATTATACATATTGATATATCTGATTTGATTAAAAAAACAAATTTAAATCAAATGGGTGGCAACACTGTTGAAACATATTTAATGGGATTACTTACATAAATAGGGGAGCTGGAAATGCAAAAAATTTAAAAGCTTTTTTTCAAATTGAAGAACACAGTTTGGATATTAAATCGGATTTTCAAAACAAAAAAAATTATAAGAAAGGTGGCAACCTTCTTTTAATAAAAACAACATAATTCCGTTATCATTAAGTTCTTTACAAAGCCTTCCAAACTGTTCCACTGTACGACGCTTGTTGTGTTTCATGCCATACTTGCAAGTGGTCATAATGATTAGCGATGATGTGAGTCGGTCAGTCACTTAGCCAGCCACAGTGATACTGCTTAGACAGTCCATCATTTGCACCAACCATCATCAGCTCAAGTACATATGTAAGTACCGACACTCAACATTTGTAGCTAATTTGCGAGCAAGAGGTTATGCCGATTATGATCGTGTCGAAAACGATGAACGAGTAAAAGATGAAGAGGTGCAAGTATCCACAGAGCAATCATCCTTTCAAGCACGCCCTTTACGCGGCGTTGTAAACACCAAATTCTATTTATGTACACTGCAAAAACTTCACAGAAAGCGGAAAATAAAGAAAAAAAAGTCGAAAGCTATTGGAATCTAATTGGAATCGTTTTGAGTTGTGGCGTATCAGCATTTAATTTGAGTAAAAATGTTACAAAGTTGAAAATGTTGTTTGGTTTGAATTTGCAATTGCTTGTGGTTGTTGTTGTTGTTGTTGTGTTAAAGTTGCACATTTCTTGCTGCACCCACTAATATTAAGGGAATAAATTTACAATCTAAATTAACTTGTAAGACTTGCTACCATACAAAAATAGATTGCATACTTGCTGATGGTGTTGTGTTCCCATGTCCCATGACGATTACATGGTGGAAGCTTGGAAACATTCCTTTTCAAATTTGAAAGCATCTTAAATGCAATTTGCAAACGCAAAAGTTCTCATGGCGTTTTGAAACCTTTAATCACCTGTCTGTTGCTTCAAGTAATTCGCTAGCCTATACGCCACTTCCACACGAGCTGGACGAAAGTGTAATGAGGTGCATTGGTATCACTTGACAGCAACTTCTAGTTATGCGGTCTTACTGAATTCTGAGTCGTCGTCCATGCACTTTGAGCAAGGTAAGCAGTCTACGTGCAATATCCAACAGACAACCTAGGTATACTGAAGATGGGCAGGGCTTACTGAGGTTTGGTGGCGTCTATTCACCTGCAGGTGGATGGGCGTGTCTATGTTAGAGCAAGTGGCTCGTTATATAAATGTGAAAATAGATAGCAACAAACCGTAGCCAGGTGCTCGGCTTTTCATTGGCCCGCCTACAATTAGAAACTATGTACTTCCAATAAAGCTTAAAAAAAATGCGAAGGAGAACTTTCCTTTCTGGTTGTTGTTGTTGTTGTTTTAGCAACAAAATCACTCCCCGCAGGTTTTGGGGAGTGTTGTCGAAATAACAGTCCTTGGCCGGATATGAATCCGGTACGCTCCGGTACTCCCTTGCGGTACTGCCCGACTGTCGTGGTAGCGATTTGGTATGACCAGTGGAACCTTCTAGGTCATGTCATCCCTCCTTCCGAAAGGAAAGAGAAGATGGGTAATGAGAGGTGGGAGGCATCATATCCGTAGATCAACCATCGAGTTGCACATCATTACCTTGGTGGCGACGATTTACTTCCGAGAAGGTCAAGGTTGAACTTCTCTTCCATATTTAGCGTGTGCAATTTTTCCTCCAAACATTTTCAAACTACTATTTTTTATGTTAACCCTTTCGGTACTTGAACCAGGGACCCATCGCACCAGCGCACTCTCACTATCCCGCAGTAGCCATGTACCCTGAATGTGCTGACGTTTTTAAGAAAATTCACTTCTGCCTCACAGGTGGATGTACCATGTGACCGACACAACCTCTCCAATTTTCTTGTTGTTGTTGTAGTGATATTGTAATGAATATCATCTATTAGTTCCAATCCGGTTGGAAGTTGATGTTAGAAAAGTCTGCTTCCTCAAGTAAGTAAGCAGATAGTTGGTGTAGGGGCTGATACACCTAATCCTAGACAAACATTCGGCATGTCAACGTTGACTCTAAATAGGTAAGAGTGTAACCCATTGCAGTATTCTCTGCCGCTAAAACGAACATCATCTGTAGTATCATGAGCCTTATCGCTATGTAAAGTAGCTCAAAGGAGTTGGCTGACTCTCTGACTGATATGAGTAATAGCTGCGAAATCTAAAAAGAAATATGCGTATTTCCAGCAGAGATGCAAAAGAATGCATTCTTTTGCGAATAATTATTCATTTGATTTATCACAAAATGATTGCAGTAATTTTTTGAATTCTTTGATTGGGACTTACAAAATGAAGTCAACATTCAGACTTCATTCTGCGGCTTCGAATTTTTTTTTTTTCATTCATTTTTTGGTTATTCATGTATTGCATTCATTGAATAAAAAGTCTCACTGAAGTCAATTGAAGTCATTTGCAGTCAATTTACCTGTGGCATACGAGACATGATCGTAAACTATTTTTGTTGCAAATAGTTAGTGACTTCACTCACAAAATGAAGTCAGTAAGTGACTTCTCTAAATGACTTCAAAGTTGTGACTTCAAAAAGACTTCAGACTTCATTTTTTCATTCTTTAGTCAAACATCGAATCAATGAGTGCATTCGAAATTTGAAGTCATTGAATAAGACTTTAACTGATTGCATTCGCATATGAATGCATTCTTTTACAAACCCTGATTTCCAGGTAGATTAAGACAGCAATTTTTCCCAAATCTTATTGACGAGTTTTGCAGTTACAACAACAAAAACACTCTAAGTTAATGCTAAATAACGTGAGAGAGACGGAGAGATGTGGTGGGTATTCCTGCCTGGGGTATTCCACCCGTATGCTCATCGGTGTCAAACCCATATTTCCCACTTCAGTCGGGCTAGTACCAGCAAGTCGCAAGGCACTCAAAGGAATCATAGCTAATTGCTTAGAGGAGTACTTCTGTTTTTAAAACAATTACATAACTATAGAAGTAACCGGTTTGGCTAATACGAAACGGGTTTCAGTGAGTTGAAAAAAGCTGTTTTTGTATGATGCGGCTTTCGCTTTGAAGGATTGTGGAGCCAACACCTTCTACTGGGTTAAAAGTAGGCTAATAATGATGATCTTAACAAAAACATCCGAAATCTACCCACGAAAGCTTTTCCCGAATACTAATGCTGGCATGCTGTTTGTTGCTGCGGTATACAGCAGGGCTGGGACGAGAAGATCATAAATAACAAAGTGTCCCCCTCATAGTTCTTTACTGCTTTTATTCCTATTCAGGCATCTAAGTAAAAGTATAAGTCCAGCTACTAGCTTCAACTATTCACTCGTAGTACATGATTACATATGTACATCCATACCTATGCTAACTTACCTTCCTTGTGGGGCTTTGCATTTCCTATAAAACAATTATTTGCTTTTTGTCTTTCGATTATTTATAAATTTCACCGCACAATCAGTTCGTTCAAGCAAGTAAAGCCAACAACTGAAAATATTGTATCTCCTTATCAGCGAGTTCAAAGGTCCATTCAGCGCCAAAACTACTATTAGACAGCCCACAAAGTATGCACGCTCGCCAAACCAACTCCGCTTCCACCCACAAGCTGTGCACCGCAGCTCAAATTGCAAGTTGATAGTTGCGACTGCGCCATTTGTCGTGTTGCATTTATGTAACGGTGTCACCGTGTACGACAGACATTGCAACAAAAAGAAAGAGCCGAAATTTTTCAATTTTCAAAATGTTTTTATTTCAATTTTTAGGTTTTGCTCAAACTTTTTTTGCAACGACAAAGATTTTCGCCTTGCTGACAGCGCCACTGTCAGGCCAGTGCAGTGGCTTCTTCTTCAGTCTTGTTTGCAGTCTTCAAGACCGAATGTCAGTTAAATAATTTGTTGTTGAGTTTGTGTAACAAGTCGTATTTTTGTTTTCCTTCTTTTTGCTCTCAGCCATGCTTTTCCGTTTTGGAATGATTGTTTTTTCTTGGCGACTTGTGTCAATATTGTAATTTCATATTTTACAAAACTTGGATTTTTGCTACCACTTAGGCCCTTTGTGTAGCCAAGTTTTAGTCGTTGATAATTATGGAGAGCCATTTTGATGGATTTCAATTTTCCGCATCGTGATGTCCGCACTGAAAAATAAATGCGAAACAAACATATTTGAACTGATATACAACCAATTTTCGCATTGCAAGTAGTTTAGCTCGTCGGAATGTGTGGCGGATCTTGTGCCTGCATCGCAAACCAAGGTGCAGTGAAATAACTCCCAAATGAAATAACTCCCATGAAATAACTCCCAATGAAATAAGTCCCAATAAAAATGAAATAATTCCCAACTTTAATAAATGAAATAACTCCCAAAGAAGGAAATGAAATAACTCCCAATATTTGGTAGTTATTTCACAATGAAACCACAAGTCCCCAAAAAAATGAAATAACTCCCAAATGAAATAAGTCCCAAAAAAAATGAAATAAATCCCAAATCAAAATTTGAAATGGTATATTTTTACAACATAATCAGTTACAATGAAATTTGAAAAATACAGGAAGTTAATATGTACATAGATATGTGAATGTAACAATTACATGAAAACCTGAATAGTGTTGTCGACCTTTTGACGGCAAATCGGACAGTTAAAGTTTTCTAGTCCTTCAGAAATACTCTTAGCATGAAGCATTAGAACACAAGCGTTGCATATTTTTAAATGTTTGCACGGCATCAATAGTACATTGGGCTCAACCTCCAAACAAATTACGCACCCAAAAAGCGAATTAATGTCAGTGACATTAAGACGCATGACCAAAAACGAATTAAAGTCAGTGCCCTTAATTCGTTTAATATTTTGACTTTAGTTCGCTTTCGACATGCGAATTAATGTCATTGAGGCAAAATTTGACTTAGGTCAGATCCTCAATTCGGGGCGTGATCGATGGTATTTATGTGCAGAACTCCTTTCCGCATTGGCGGCCTGCGGCCGCGCTTCAAAAAATAACCCTGGGCTACGCCATTCCAACTCCGGGTGTGTGCCATAGCCGTGGCTACCGCCACGGTGATGTCCTTCCGCGTGCCACGTTTCCCACTTTTTCACTTTTTTGGCTCAGCGTAATGTGCCATTACAACAACCACATGAAAATGACAGAAAATTGTGAACTTTAACTGGAAATAACTTTTGAACTGTTGAAAAAAATCTCATTTCAGATTCTAAATCTAGACATGGGTAATCGTTTACGTGGGGTACCGAGCGCTAATACACAACCAAAAATGTTGAGACGCGCTTTGGTCCCAGGAGCATGAATATAACTCCGCTGAACCAATATTTTTAGTAGTTTGCGAGATATTTGCAGTTAAAGTCATGTTCATGTGGTTATTGTAATCACATTACCCTGTGAGAAAAGAGTGGCACGCGGAAGGACATCACCGTGGCGGTAGCCACGGCTATGGCAACCACCCGGAGTTGGAATGGCGTAGCCCAGGGTTATTTTTTGAAGCGCGGCCGAAGGCCGCCAATGCGGAAAGGAGTTCTGCACATAAATACCATTGATCACGCCCCGAATTGAGGATCTGACCTAAGCCAATCTCAGATTCATTTTTTAAATCCCAGATTCTTGATATAATGATCATAAGTCGAAGGTGATAATGAAAAATGAAAATTTGGAATATAAAATAAATGTACTGACTTTAGTTCGCTTTCTTACTGCGAATGAATGTCAATGACGTTAGTTCGCTAAAAATATGCCCCAACAAAAATGAAATAACTCCCATTAAAAATGAAATAACTCCCAATGCCTGGATTACAAGCAATGAAGTAAGTCCCAAAAAATGAAATAACTCCCAATTTCCAAAAATTATGAAATAACTCCCAAAGATATTTTATTGGGGATTATTTCATTTGGGAGTTATTTCATTATGAAATAATTCCCAGTTAAAATTATGAAATAAGTCCCAATGAATTGGGAGCTATTTCATAATGAAATAAGTCCCAACTTGCATGGAAAATATTTGGGAGTTATTTCATTTTTTTGTTGGGAGTTATTTCATTTGGGAGTTATTTCACTGCACCGCAAACCAAAGCCACCAAAACCAAAACTTTGCTTCTCAATACGTCCTCTCCACGCTATTAATCATTATCTGCCCAGTGAGTCATCTGGTCTGCCTTTCTCTATCAGTCCCAAACAGTGGCAAGCTGTGCCCCTTAGGCATCTTAAATTCCGTAATCTGTCCCTCTAACCTTAACTTTAACTTTAACTTTAACTTTAACATTAACTTAAACTTTAACATTAACTTTAACTTTAACTTTAACTTTAACTTTAACTTTAACTTTAACTTTAACTTTAACTTTAACTTTAACTTTAACTTTAACTTTAACTTTAACTTTAACTTTAACTTTAACTTTAACTTTAACTTTAACTTTAACTTTAACTTTAACTTTAACTTTAACTTTAACTTTAACTTTAACTTTAACTTTAACTTTAACTTTAACTTTAACTTTAACTTTAACTTTAACTTTAACTTTAACTTTAACTTTAACTTTAACTTTAACTTTAACTTTAACTTTAACTTTAACTTTAACTTTAACTTTAACTTTAACTTTAACTTTAACTTTAACTTTAACTTTGACTTTAACTTTAACTTTAACTTTAACTTTAACTTTAACTTTAACTTTAACTTTAACTTTAACTTTAACTTTAACTTTAACTTTAACTTTAACTTTAACTTTAACTTTAACTTTAACTTTAACTTTAACTTTAACTTTAACTTTAACTTTAACTTTAACTTTAACTTTAACTTTAACTTTAACTTTAACTTTAACTTTAACTTTAACTTTAACTTTAACTTTAACTTTAACTTTAACTTTGACTTTAACTTTAACTTTAACTTTAACTTTAACTTTAACTTTAACTTTAACTTTAACTTTAACTTTAACTTTAACTTTAACTTTAACTTTAACTTTAACTTTAACTTTAACTTTAACTTTAACTTTAACTTTAACTTTGACTTTAACTTTAACTTTAACTTTAACTTTAACTTTAACTTTAACTTTAACTTTAACTTTAACTTTAACTTTAACTTTAACTTTAACTTTAACTTTAACTTTAACTTTAACTTTAACTTTAACTTTAACTTTAACTTTAATTTTAACTTTAACTTTAACTGTATATTTTATTCGAAGCACATTAAATGCTACTTTCTACCTTAATCACCTCCAGTTAGATTTGTTTATTTACGACAGCTTATCAATTTTGTATCATTCTTAAATCTTTGTTCGGATACTTGTTTTCCATCAATTATTTGTATAATGAAGGCTTAATCAAATTCGGGATAAATACATAAGTACTAGTTATATAACTTTTTTAATTCATTCACATATATGTAGCTGAAGTACATTAGACCGGGCCAAAATAAAATTTTTCTGACCTTGATGTTTGGCGGTCGATTATTGCTGTGAGGCATTTGACACTCTTGTATTATTGATTACAAGATACGAAAAGAGAACTCTAACTGCCTTCTAGACTATGCTAGTCTAGGCTAATCATTGAGCTTTGAAGCCCAGATTTTGAATTAAATTACCGTCTTCCCGTAAAAAATCACGTATTTGGTCCATATACTCCATTTGAGGCTAGAAATTCCATTTTCCTTTTACCATTAAAAACAAGTTTCTTAAGAGTAGCAGTATGCTTCTTTTTTTTGGCATGGTCTAATGTACACACATACTTGTGTGCTAACGGAAGAATTCTTCCTTAGATCGTTAATAACATTTACGAGTAATCCACTGAAACCCGGACTGGAATTAATCTTGACGTTTTAATCTTCAAGGTAATTCATTAAGTCGTCTTTTAGATCTTCATTATTTCAATGAAAGTAAAATATTTGTAGATGTTATGAAACAGAATAAACCACTCTTTCAACTTTAGGTAATATAACAGTATTTTTATGTGAGCTTATTTGAAGTGATGTCACCTTAATTGTATTCTGGTGTGGTTGCTACAACAACTAACAATAAAAGTATGTATTTTGAATCATTGAAGATTTTTGTCTCAAACAATATTGAGTTAAACTGCTTTTAACCATGCAGATTTTCCAGTCTATGTTGACTTTGGTTGTTATTACTTGTTTCCACAGAATTATAAAAAATCTTATTAAATTTCGAAAATAATTTGTTTTTTTTTTCTCGAAATTGTTTGAAAGTGTGCAAAAATATAGATACCTACGTGTGCTATATACATATGTACATTAGACGGTTTCAGTATTTTTATACCTTTCATGAATATGAATGGCCTTATAACTGTGACCCCCACCAACATAAACCTGGGTTTAAATTTTTCGAGTCAAAAATAACATTAGGCGATCGTATCGAGATGCAAACCCTTATTGGAACCTTTCCCATATTCTTTTTTTCTTTTTCTGAAACTATCTAATGTACCTACAGGCACACAAAGATGGAGTTTATGGGACATACAAATTTTCGAAAATTCAAATTATCTAACAAGTTAACAACCATATTGGTTACTTGATGAATTTAAGTGCAATTATTTACGGCTAGTTGAGCTTTTGACTAAGCCACTCAAACTTTTTTGAGCTTCTTTCGTTTTCCATTAGCCTTGATTGGACGTGGGCCAGCGTATGCGCGTGTACGTGGAAGTGCAAGGCTGTTGAATGAAGGAAATGATCAGCAACGGTGAAATTGTCACGCAGCCAATCACGTTAGAGCATTTTGCTGTGTGACTGAATGGACGACGCTGTAATGCAATGTCACTAAACTTAATTACGTTGTCATGTAGTTGGGATTGGCTTTTTTAGGTTGTGAAAAATGAAATTTGTGTATGATTCCACAACGTTTTAGAGGGCTCCTGAAAATGTCACTTTTGGGTTATTACAGGTCAACGGAAGAGATGTGGATTTGGCTTATTTTTGCCCTTATCTTTGTCTTCTGCGGGGGTCGAGAGGATAAACTTAGACTAGAGAATCCGACGCGCTTTTATTAACATTCAATTTATCTCGATACTCGTCGTTTTTTTCGGGAATACCTTTTCATATAATTTTGATGAAACCCCTGATCTCGGTATAATAACAGACTGCAATAGCAAGATCTGCAAACGTTTTAACAAAAGTACAAAATATAATCTCTATTGCCGTTGACGATAGGACTCCGTCTGAGAAGTGGAAGTGTGCTTTCTGCCGAAAACATGTAGTGCATTCAGTACCTGGCAGAGTTAAACGACGAGTTACTACGAAAACACAGAAACCAACAAGCAGCCATGCTACCACCCGGAACTCTAAGAGTCTGAAACAGATTGACACTGAAGCTATGTGAATGATGAGGCTGAAAGAGGTTTAACTTGTCAATGGCCACCTTTGTCATTCCCGAAATATGGAAGGTAGGCAAGGATGGTCCGGGGATTAATACCTGAACTAGTTTAATTCCTTACTATACCCCAACCATCTGCTATCCGAGCATCAGAACGATTTCCAGAAAGTGTATATCTCCTTGCACATCATGGTTACTAGTGTCTTCTTATAACACACCCACAAACCCGACGATTTTATAAGGGTTAGATCAGACCGTAGTTGGTGTTAGCAGAGTTTGCTCCGTCGACCAGGTAAACCGATGGTTGGTGTAGTCGGGAGATATACGTCATGTCGAGCAGGCATTTGGCATGACTAGGCTCAGTTTGGATAAGCAAGAGTTTATTCTGATACACAACAATATCCAGATCGAAGTTGGACCACAGCGACTCTTATCGCCCACTGAAGTTCTCATTCTTCTGCGGCAACAGGTGGTCTTCGCGATTTGAAACCCTACGCCTCACGTTCACCTATATGAGGATTTGAGACAAAAGCGGTTTTGAGAAATAAGGGTACTATCGTCCATAAGCTATATGGGTTCGCGCCTTATATAGATTAGCCTCAGACCTCTACAATTTTTCTGCTCCAAACATTAATGCGCTCGTGTGTTCTACTTTACGGTGTGATTGTATCTTATAGATCTGTGCCGTGGGAATTAATTTGTTTAGTGGCCAAAGATAGCTTCTACACGTACCCGTCTGTGAGCCACCAGCTGACACAAAGTTGCTGATAAATGCTACTCCAATTTCGCTGAATAAAAAAATTCCACTAGCTCAACGTAACTCTGGCCAAAAACTAAGTTGAAACGGATAATGAGAGTTTTGCTCGCAGTGGCAATTACCTGCACTGACATTTACTTATCACCACCTGACATACAGCAAGCCCTGAGCTAAGTTGTTGTCTTTGTTTTTATTGCAAATGATAATGCTCATATGGCTTAAAAGTTGCTCATGGCGAGTGTGTGGGTGGCGTGAACGAACAAAGTGTTAATGGGAATACGCCTGCTGGGCTACCAGCAAAAAGGAGAAAATTGGGTTATTTGTACGTGAGGAGATGCCTGGAGTGCGCATGCGCAACTTACAACTCCAGTACAAATGAGCAAAATTAAGTAAAGGTGTCAGACTAGTGTCATATGCGGTAACAAAATAAAAACAACAACAAGCATCGAGGCATCAGTTAGATGATCTAAGGTGAAGTGTCTACAATGAATAAAGCAAGCTCGCTTACAGCCCTCGGGCAAGCTATCTCTCTCTCTCTCTCTCTAAGCAGAGTATGAAAAGAAAAATGCTCCCCTGGAAGTTGGACTAGCGAGAGGTACCAGACTGAAACAACAACAGCCGCAACTGTAACTTCTACCTGAAAAATGGACTGGAGCCAACCCCCCAACCGAAACTTGAAGTAAGGCCGAAAGTGAAAGAAAATCCCTCTAGGAAACTACGATATAGAATTGGAACGGTATTCGTAGAAGCATTTGGAACCGAACTAAGGCTGGAGTAGAAGTAAAAACGAAGTAAAATTAAATAGAAAGTGAAAGGTAAACTGAAAGTCCAGAACTGACATTCAAACGAAACCGAAAGTAGCAGTGAAACCCGACCAAAGTGGAACAAAAAATCAGAACCAAAGCCGGAAATGAAGTCAAAACCAAACTGGTGGCCGAAATAAACCCTAAATCCTATATATAAGCAGAACAATGAATTGAAAATGGATCCAGCGCCGAAGTGAAAACAGAAACGAAGCCGGCAAGTAACTTGGAACAACTTTTTCTAAACCCGATATTGGTGCCGAAGTCCGAACTTATCATGGAAACAACATCAAACCTGTTGTCGCAACCACAACTCGAGCCCCAATACCGAACGGGGAATGCAACCGAAACCAAACCCGAAACCTCTTTCACAAAAACTAAAATTAGAACCCAAGCTGAAACTTAGCCTGTAACCAAGACCGAGCCCGTATGAAAACAAAACTCAGCAGTTCCGCAGTTTCTGGACATAAATCAGCAGCGAATCAGAGCCGAATCAGCAAAACAACCCGAGTCCTTAGTCAGCGCCTAAACTGAAACCGAAGACTTCTCTCCTGTTCGTTTGCGTGCTCTGCCTCTGAGATGTTTCGCCCTTCTGATGTTGCTTGCATTTCTTGAAGAAACTTCCTCATTTCGCTTGTTAGCTTAGTTTGCCAGGTTAAACATATTGTTACCGCTATCGTTATCAACTTACATATTCGAACGAACAAAAAACACATATTTTAGTTGTTGCTATTTCGCTCAAGGCACTCTTCTTTCTTTCTAGTGCATAGTCATTGTTCGTGTTGTCACAGGCGAAATTGGCCCAAAGCATCTAATACTTGACACGTTTTGGCACGTCTCACGTTATGGTACAATAAGTTTTAGAGATTATTTTTTTTTCACGTACATAAGTACATTAGTGTGTCCCAACTACCGTAAAAAAATATTTCCCTTTTTCTGGGGATTTATTAAAATTCTTTGTCATTTAAAATGTAAGGGGAAGGGTATGGACAAGAAAAAAGGAATGGAAATATAAGATTAAAAGTAGGCGGGGATAAGTAGGAGAAGCATCTTGGGAGATATCGTCCCCTCAATATAACAATAGCGTATATGCTCATACGCCATTATTTTTTTATTGCATATTTAGAATCTCCATCATTGATTCTATGTCTGGTCAAAAGTTCGTCAAATTCTACTTCCACAAAGTGGGTCAAAATGTCATTGGAAAAAATGGTGTATAATTTCTTGTTCAAACATTTCCTTCAATAAGTGTATAAGCTCATATGCGCTATTTTACTTGAAATTGCCACTGCAAAGTTGTTAAAAGAATAATAGTGTATGCGCATTATACTCCATTTTACCCTGTAGAAATAAATACAATTTATCAAAACTTTAACTCATAAAATAGCTTACAATGATGTACACTATTGTTTGAGAAATAGTTTTATTCCGACCATTTCTATACCCCACATAAGCTGTTTTATTTTCAATACAAATTCGAAAATTTTATCAGAAATTTACAAGAGTAATAGTCTATGCGATTTTTACGTAGTTTTGACTACATGAATGCCAAGGAAATATTGTAGTCATTTGAAATTTCAGCTTGCAAATTCATTTCGCAGAGAAAGTTTGTTCATTAAAAATATGGATTTTAAACATATGAGTGAGTATCGTCCATTATAAAATGTAAGTGAAGAAAGTAAGGTAAATATCAACAGGAATTAATTACTGTTTTATAATGTTACAAATTGATATTTTAATAAAAATACCGTAAAGTTATTGAATGAAACAGCGTATACCATACAAAATAAAATAGTGTATCAGATACATCATACGAATTCCCTAAAAAATAAAATGGCCTATATGGAGGACTTGCGCTTTGAATAACATAACTATGGTCTTAAAGGATGCGTAGAATAAAAAAACTTGGTAAATTTAAAGGCAAGAAACGGTATAATGTATTCATCGAAAAATCCACTATGAACAATTTTTCTTTACCGTGATATTGAGGTTTTAATAGACATCTGATTTGACAAAAACTTTAAACTCGATTTTCTCAAAACCCAAAAAAAATTATACGCTATTGTTATATTGAGGGGACGATATGTTACTAATAATGATGATATTCACGAGAATAATGTACGTTATAATAATACCGATAATAGTGGAGATGATGCTGCTTAAAACGATAGTGGGAAGACGAAGGCGGAGAAGAAGTTCTTATTATAACTCCAAACAAACCTAAGCCATAAGCTGATCGCCATCTAAACCATAACCTTAACCATAGTTGTGGTGAGCTAATTGACAGACCTATAATGTAACCGCGACCATACCCTTTACCGTATCCGTAGATATGTATCTGTAAGCCTAAATCGTAATGCAAGTGACATCCTTCCCGTAAATGTAGACGGGCTTCACTGTACACATCTGCAATTTTGGAACGTCTATATTTATGAGTTACGGTTACGGTTAACGTATGAGTTAAAGTTACGGTTAAAGCTCTGCAAATGGTTTCAGTTACGCTTACTTTTAAGGGCTTAGCAAAGGCTTTGGTTTTAGTTCCGAGTAAGGTTATAGTAATGTTAACGGTTTTGGTTTTGATTGCGGTTACGGCACGCCACTTTTAAGCTGGAGTCATTGGTGCGTTTGTCGTATCCTTAACGTAAGAGAAAAACCAAACTGCAATTGGTCGGTAAGGTTACGTTACAGCATCAATAATCGATTACACTGTTTCGTTTGATACCAATTTTGTACTAACACATTTTGGGTTACCCTAGTTCCCATAATAACTCGATAACTCACATATCGACCAAGTTAATAAAATTTTGTTTATTTTAAATTTTAGGTTAGACGTCTAGTAATGCAAAGATGGAAGTTGAATTAAATTTTATCCAACAATTTTGGAGTGATATGCGCCCAAACATACAGACAAACAAACAAAAAGGCTGACCAAAGCCGGTATTTTTTTTTTGCGCCTAAATATATGCTCTTGGGAAGCACTTCAATGTATGTCTGCACTTAGACTTAACGTAAGTATTTTTTTTTAAATGGAATCTCCATCCATGATTTTGCCAAGTCTTAGAGTAAGTTGTATTTTTTGTGACACACCCTAATGTACATAGTTATTACTTTTAAATATTTTCTTAAACTTTTTCTCACAGATTTGTACCTTTTATGCTCAACCCTCAAACAGACGAGCGATCTTTATCCAGTGATTACATATGTTACATATCTACGAGTAAGTCATTGAGGCGATATGACAGCACATCAAGTTTTTGAAGTTATCTGGTCGAAGAATTTTAAATGTTTTTTTTTTTGTATATACCGGAACATAGTTTTGTATGAAAATGCACGTGCGGGTGCATGAGTGACGTTCATTGTAACGCCTCGCCCACAGTCGGCCAGTTGTCGTAATAGTTTGCGACTTCCATACAGGCTTTCATTGTAGCTTTTACTTTTTGAATTTTTCATAAAAGCTGGGGTCAGCAATATTTACTAAAGCTTTCCAAAGAAGTTTCTCATCGCAGCGAGAAATTATTCAGGACTCCCGCTTGCCTGGCTGAGCAAGCGTCCAAGCGGGAATTTCACTGAGTTTTTGAACTCTTCTCATGGACAGTTAAACCGAACCCCAGTTCTTTCGGTCAGTTATTTTGGTCAAGCGTTTGATATGGGTAGGTCTCCCACCTATCGTAACCCCTACTGAGAAGGGCAGCTAATTAGCTTGATGATCCTAAGAGATCACTCAAATCTAGGCCAAGAAATCACTTTTAGCCCAACACGTTAGTTATTGTTGCCCTGGTACCCAAATAATTTAACCATTTTTGATTTCGAGTCGCCTGAGTGTACGTTAAACTCTCTCACAATTAAAGCGATGGACATGGCTGGCTCCCAATCACAAAGTCCTAGCAGGCGGCGACACCACGGAGTTCGGGCAACTTAAATTTTCTGCCAACTTGAACTCCTCACAACAAACTGGCACTCACCCATCACGACCGCATCCAGCTTTGCCCCATCCGAAAAGAAATTCCCATGTCTCAGAAGTGTTCCCATCAACTTTTTCTGCTGATACTCCCAAATCCTCAAATTCTTACCAAACGTCACGCTTTGAATTCGGAGTGACTTGTGCAATCACTGCGCGCGCCCATCTCCATTGTTGCGACAGTCTCAGTCTCAGTCTGGTTACGCCCCCAATATCCAAATAAGTCAACTAATTAAGGTACAAATCAGCTTTTCATGGCAATCAAATTTCGCTGTTTAAATGTATGTTTGTCAACTGGAATGCATGAGAACTTTTATTGTATTAAGGTGTGATTTATGTTATCGAATAAAGCAACAACAAAAATCGATATCTCATCAGTGGGATTCAAATGCAATGTTTTATAATTCGAATCAATCGCAACTAATTGCAGATGTTCAGTTTTTAATATAGCAAATTGCTGCTGCGATTGGTGGGTTGAAAGAGATTTGTGGGAATTCTTCACACTCGTCACGTTCTTTAAGGCGATTAATTTTCGATTAATAACAGATTTGTTTGTTAGCAGTAGCGTTTGTTTATTTGGGAAAAATTCTTGATATTTTTCGAGAGCTTATTGACGTAGAATGTGTCACAAGTGAAATACGTGATGTTAATAATAATATAAAGAAAATAATACAGATTAGGGATGTGTGTCACAAAAATATATCGATATATTTTTCATGTAGAGTTGTATAGATATAAAATTTAAAATTAATTATTTTATATCTATGAAAAGGTAAACTTAATGTATCGATTTTGATAAGACAGTAAGTGTATAGACATATCGATTCCATACGACACTAAATCGATAATGTTTTCAATCGAAGTGGATATTTGCTGGTTAATGATTTTACAATAATTTTTCTAAATAGTAGATACTAAGCTAACCACTTTCTATGTTCCACCTTTTCTTTGAAATGCGAAGTTTTTTACATCGATCGACATGGATCGATAATTGAAACTATTAAAAATCGATATCATTTAACTAACATACGTATCGTCACATGTCTAAGGGCATTTAACATTTCTTTTAGATTAATTTTTCATATTTGCCCCCAAAATTATAGTAGAGGTGGGAGTTTTTAAAAAACGTCAATGTATCGATTATAAATGTATCGATAAAGAATTTTTTGATGCATCATAAAGCAATAGTGAGAAAATCGAGACCAAATAAAAAAAATTTAATTGAAGTACTTAAAGGCAAACAAAAGTTCACGAAGCCGCCAAAAATCCCTAAAACTTCAAATTTATATGTAGAAGAATGATTTGTAAAAATCATTCATTAGAACTAGGAAAATTGAGTCAGACACAGCTATCGATACACGGCGATAATAATCGAAAAAAAATTATTCAGTATCTACTTGTTTTATAATTATGTATTAGAAAATACTGAACAAATATCAGTGGTAACCAAGAAAGGTATGTGTAATAGAAAGGTAAGAGAAAATATCGATTAAGTGGCTTCAAATAAAAAAAAAAAAGAAACATCAACAGTACAATTTTATTCCAAATCTGGTTCAATCTTTTCAAACCATATCAAAAAAGTCGATTAATGGAGTATCGATGCACATGATTTCTTAAAAATCGATCAAATTTCTAGGTAATCGAAACATTTAGAGAACTATCGATAACAGTTAATTAGGAAAAATTTTATTGATGACAATCGATTACATAGCAAAAAATATAAAATATGAAAATCAAAATCGAAATAAAATTTAAATTAAATATTTGTAAAACTAATGCACTCTCAAACAGAGTAGAATAATCGAAACCAGTGCTCTCTAATCGATTTAAAGCAATAATCGAAGAAAATCGATATACTCATAAAAATTTGCTGAGAAATATCTAAGTTTTCTACGTTTAAGTTTAGCAGCCACGTCTCTGACACAGACCACAGCTTAAGACAGACGTTCTAGACTGACAATTTTTCATCGACTAAAAGTTGGCAAATTCAGTTTGCGACACAATAGAACGCCGCCAACAACAACAGCAATAACAACATCAGCATCAGCAATACATCAGCTGTAAGATTAATGTTTCACAGTCGTTTGGCGGGCACATTTATCACCAACATGAAGATGAGTCGCATACGATAAGACGGTTCGATGCAGGCATCTGCGTTGATATTGCAAATTCAAACGGCATTGGCATGGTCAACGGTGTTATTGCGCAGGCGCGCCACGACAACAGCAGTAGCTTCGCAGTTTACTTAAATGACACAAGAAAAATTAAGCGCAACGCCACAAATTGGGATCCATACGTCTAGCTTGGGTAGCGTCTGTTGGTTTTAGTTGGGAGTTAATGGCATTTAGTCAATTTAAGTACTTGGGAGTAATTTGATTTTTAATTTATTGCCTTTTTTGGTGTCTCCTGGAAAGACTGAGTGCTGTTGATAACATTTGATTATTGTTTTGTATAGTGGTGTGAAAGGTCAAAAGCGGCATTTAGCAACAAATAATCAATAAATAAATAAACAAAAAAATTTAATTGAAGAAGAAGAAGAAGACAAATGGGCACAATGTGTGATTGCCAGAAAGGGCCAATGAATTGAAGGTTTTTCCAACCAATTTGGCAGTTAATATTTATTATTGATGACCTCACATATGCCTATTTTTAATTAGGGTGGGATTATTCTGCAAATGTGTGTCAGGAAAGGAGTCTCACACTCAACCGCATGCTCAAATAGTTATTAGACTCATAAGTCGGTCAGAGTATTTGGTAGCACTACTATAATAAGGTCTGCTACCTCATTTCCTTTCCGTTTGATCTGTGAAACCATAAATCGACTCTGAATGACCTCCACACCGAATCGGTAGACAGATCCAACAAAGTGAACTAGCTGAAGATGAGCGTGTACTTCCGAGGGAGACTACAGTCATGCTAGCACAACCTCGTTCTAGATATTGTAATAGGTTAAACTCTTACATATCCGGACTGAACCCCACCAAACCAAACACGTGCTCTGCATGTGGTATGTCCCCCTCTTGATACCAAACCTCTTTTCCTGTTCAACTGAACACACTCTTCTAACACCATTATCACTCTGTCCAACTCTGTTGAAACAGCGCGCTTCCCTGGACTTCCATTAGAAGAACATTATGCCAATAATCAGTGTTCTTTCCAAGACCCCAAAGTGAGCTAAACTAGGTCAATTTGAACTCACAATTTATCAATCCCGTTCCCAGATAAGATACTGCCAGAGTATTCAGCAGACCATTCACGTCAAATATTCTTTTTTTGCTTTATATCACACCGTTTGCTTCGCTTTATTTTTCGCTAAGGTCGCAAAGTGCAACTCAAACATCAAATGAACTCTTCCGAACAACTCAGCTGTTAGTGTGTGCTGCTGAATGAATCAGCAGTTCATTCTGTGTGTGGCAGGAAATGAAATGAATGAATGATCACGCTTAGTGCAGCGCCGGAATGAACAACCAGTAAAAGAACCATTCAAATATTGCGCTTTGTAACATCAACAGCCGCGCTGCCCTTTTGTCTCGAGAGTCGCTTGCAGTCTAAGCTTTAAAGGTAAGCTTTAGACTGGTCAAAAAAACTTTTCATTTATATTGGAAATAGCGTCATGTTTTTACATCAAAGGCAGGCGTTGTCTATCACTATCACTATCACTATCACTATCACTATCACTATCACTATCACTATCACTATCACTATCACTATCACTATCACTATCACTATCACTATCACTATCACTATCACTATCACTATCACTATCACTATCACTATCACTATCACTATCACTATCACTATCACTATCACTATCATTATCACTATCACTATCACTATCACTATCACTATCACTTTCACAATTACTACCACTATCACTATCACTATCACTATCACTATCACTATCACTATCACTATCACTATCACTATCACTATCACTATCACTATCACTATCACTATCACTATCACTATCACTATCACTATCACCATCACTATCACTATCACTATCACTATCACTATCACTATCACTATCACTATCACGATCACTATCACTATCACTATCACTATCACTATCACTATTACTATCACTATCACTATCACTATCACTTTCACTATTACTACCACTATCACTATCACTATCACTATCACTATCACTATCACTATCACTATCACTATCACTATCACTATCACTATCACTATCACTATCACTATCACTATCACTATCACTATCACTATCACTATCACTATCACTATAACTATAACTATCACTATCACTATCACTGTCACTATCACTATCATTATCACTATCACTATTGAAGTTGCCGGCCTACTACACCGAAGGTTCAAGGATCGAGCCTTAGGACAGATAACATCAAAAGTGGTTTGAAAAAGTTTTTTTGCTCTTCGGAAGTGGTTTGACAAACTCTCAGATCGTGTTTCTACAATGGAAGACTTCTCAGCAAAAATATACATTTCCTTTGTAAATGCCGTGCGGAGTCGGAAAAAACTGTAGGTCCCTTGAACTTGTAGGAACAACTCAAAGCAGCAAATCACAGATTGGAAGAGATGCTCGGAACAAAAATCTGAGCTATGTTAACCGCGAGAAAAAAAATGAAATGACTCTTTGAAGAATCAAGAGACAAGTTCTCCGGAAGATATCAAAGGAAATTTGCCGATGAGCTATAAGAGCTCTGAGCAACGAATTAAATCCCAAATGCTCCGCTGACTAAGTCGTGTTATGCGAATAGACACAGAAGTTCCGACCGTGAACGTTTTCCTATGGGCTCCTGGAGGAGACTGCGACTAAGATAGAAACAAAAGTAGGAGAATGACTCGAACTTCCTTGGTGCTTCCAATTGGCGTCAGTCATTTCATTTCAATTAATTATAAGTTTTTTTTCAATGAAAGGCCTCCAGTATTTTCGCCCTGCTCTGTGTTAGTTATTTAGTTCATACAACCATTTCTATTATTTTCTTAGCTTTTATAAATCAAATAACTTTTACTAAATTAAATTTGTTTCAAGCAGTCTATTGTGCATGCTTGTTTGCGCAAACATTCCATGCAACTGTCTCATCTCTTGTCTCGAGCCAAATGTAACTGCTTTTCACACATACTCCTCTCAAACTCGCTCTCTCTAATGTCTTTAGTTATGCTCTTGACGCTCATTGTAATAAGTTTTACTCTGACTTTGCTTTGCTTTTGCATGTGTGTTTGCATTGCGAGCTATTGCTTTTTTACTTGACATCACCCAGCATCGTACGCCCTCTGCACTGTACGACTTGTTGATGTTGTTGGGGTTATTTGCTTGCCGTTAGCATTGCTTTTGCCTACTTCGTGTTGGTATCATCTTATGTTGGAGGCTCGCTGCTCGAAGTCATCTCGTCAGCAACAACGCTAGCAACATCATCTCTAACAACGAACTTCGCTACATTTGATGTTGTTGGTTAATTGTTGTTATGTGCTCGTATTTGTTGTTGTTGTTTTTTTTCTTGTTTTTCTACTGCTTTGTATGAACGGACATACGTTGTTGTTGTTGTAGTTGTTTCTTTTTGTTTTATTGTTTTTCTTCTTCATTTTTTTGGTGTCGCTGAAGAAGCGTCGATCAGACAATAAGACAGTAAATACTACTAAAGTTCGTCGGCACATTTGCCAAATGAAACATTCAAATGTTGGTAACGATCGCGTAAAGACGTCTGCTGCGTCCGCGTTAACGGTTTTTTGTATGCCATCTTTTGGGAAAATCTCAAAAAATTTTGTGTGTTTAACGACTTCCTCAACAATAAGCAAGTTTATAAAGAGTTGATATAAAGTGGTTAGTTTTTGTTGTTGGCATGAAATATTTAAAAAAAAATTTTTAACTGAAATTAAGAGTTCTGAATTTTTGAAAATCGCAAGTGTTTAAAAATAATAATATTCAAGTTCTACTAAAATTTGCAGCGCACACCAAACGTTTTTGAAAAACACAAAAAAACTTGAGAAAAAAAATTTTTTGTGCACAAATTTTAAATTCGCTGTGAGACCATTTGTGTTGAATAATGAATTTGTGTGAATTTTATAAACCATAAAAAAAAATTATAATGTGACCGTAGCTTAGACTAGGTAGCAAACAATTCTGTTATAGCAATAAACTTTAAATGTGATAAGTGTGAAATTAAATTTAAAAAAATTAAAGCAAATGAAACTGGAAGTGGACAAAAAATAAAAATTTGTTTTGCTAAAAAATTAATATATCTTCACAAATTTGTTATGCAGCTCTATACTTATTTAGACTAGTTTGGTATTGGAAGTGGATGGGAGCAGTGAATAGCCACGCCCCTCTTTTCATTGATCAAAAATTTCGCAGAACGTAGAAGCTTGAAGGCTGAGTGTAAGATCAGCCGCTGATGGAATTTCAAAAATGCGCGAGTTTATTTGAACTCAAATAATTAGTGTCCAGCTGAGAAAATATTCTAAAATAGGGTAGTCGAGTATTGAAATCTTGGTTTATGAAATTAAAAAAAAATTAAAAGAACTAAAGCTTAATTCAACTTATTTTAAGTGCTTTCAGCAATACTTTGACTCTTAAGAATCTCTTCTCTGAAATCATCCTACTTATTTTCTTTATGAGAATAGATGTCGTTCTTACATAAGTTCTATAGAGTAAAATCTGTTCAATAAAATCTTAGAGCTCAGAGAGATGTTTAAAACACTTGCAGTCTCTGCTTTGTTGTACTAAAATTGCATGAGCTACTGTATTTTTAGTATTTTAATTTAAAATAAGAGAATATTTAGATATAAAGTTTTCCTTCTTGCGAAAAGGAAGTTGAAAAATATGAAATGCTTGTTCTTGTTTTGCTAATTATAAAGTATACCAATTTTATTTTAATTTTTACTCTAAATATCAAGATAAAACACAATTCAGGTTCCATATTACTCAAAACTGTAGTTTAATAGATTAGCGCTAATAACAATGTACACATATTTGTTGTGAATTGTGGACTGCCCAGCATCTGAGCTTTTAAAAATTTCTATGCAACAATTTAATTTGAATAAATTTTGGGAAAAAAACGACAAAAAGCAAGCAGCAGGTGAACAATTGTTTTGAAACATCTACAACACATCTCTGAAAGGTTTTGCTGTATGTAAAGAAGTTAAAATTTCAGAATATTAAATTCACTTAGAACAAAAGACTTAAGCAATAAACTCGATTTCCTATCAGTCGCATTGTTTTGTTGTGATTAGTTAATTGTATACAAATAATCGTTCTATAATTGAGTATTCGAGCATTTTTGACTTAATATGACCTTCAAGTGTCTTTTAATAGTTTATTAAGTTATTTAAACGCTAATTACACTGAGGAAGCCAAGAATTTTTATTTTTCAATACCACACTAAATATTCTTTAATGTTTATTTGTGGAAACTATTTAACTAGAACAAAAGAACTGGTTGAGCATAATTATTTCATTTATTTAAATTTTAAATAGTAGCTACATTGTACGACTAATTCCAACAAAATAATTAAGTTTTGTTTATTTATTGATTGAAGTACTACCAGTTTAGTTCTTTAAATATGGGCATTAATTAATTAATAAGTTTTTAATATAACTAAATTGACTATAAATTATATTTTAGTTAAATATGGTTATGGAGTGGTATAAAAACCTTCACAACAAATTAAAAAATACGATTCATAACGCCAGTCATAACTTCTTATTAGCTTAATAAGGAGTATTAACTTTGTGCTGCTGATTGTACAATAATATTTGAAGAATTTAGCTTTTTAAAGATGTGCAATATATTTAGAATGCAAATTTATATGATTTTAGGTGCGAAAATTATTGAAATTACAATGATAATACATAAATTATTAAAACAA
>OX608079.1:21810031-21847531 GCA_951509765.1 Sphenella marginata
TCTTAGCCAACAAATCCAAAGACTTTTTGTGCAAGAAAACGAAATTTTACTTATTTTGTCGTTTTAACATCGCTACGAGCCAGTTTTGAACTTAATTTTGTTGTTGCTTTTTTAATGCGAAATATTGGCAAACGCTTATTAAATTTAGATTAAGCTCATAGCAAGTGCCAACGTTGATGATTTTTGTTGCTATGCCATAGTTGGAGCATGAATGAAGAAGCTGCGGCTAGGCCAAAATCACTTTCTCGGCTACAAAACTTCAACTATGATATGTGTCTTAGTAACTAAGAATTTTGGAACTAGGAATTTTTTCTTCGGCAGCTTAATAGAAAGTATAGAGTTGAAAAGTTTATAGAGTTCTGTGCTCCTGCAAAGTAATGCTAGGTCAGAGGTTGGATTTGAGCATAAACAAATAATATTTTGGAATACAGTTTCGATTATTCCATACAAAAGAGCTTTTCGCCGATCAATTGTTTTCTCAAAGGAGTGGGTGCACTTAGGATTCGGGATTTGCGGACCTGTTAATTGATACTAACTACGTTATTCGCTTTCTGAAAGGAAAGAAAGAGAGGGAAGCTACACACGAATGCAGCATTTGAGCTAGGAAATTTTTTCCAAATTCGAAGCATCTTCCTCACTCGACGAGCTCGTTATGCAATAAGACATAACTCCGCTCTGACAGCTCATCGGTTCTTCTATCGCTGGTTCAGCAACGGTAACATCAAGCGTGACTCGTCAATGCAGAGATTAGATCATGGACCTGGAAAGTCGATATATCATTTTTCTAATACGACTGAAGGGATATTGTAGTATACGAGATGATCAGTGAGCTGTTTCGGGCTCAGTCGGCTCTTGATATGCGAGACGCAAAGGAGGTTCTTGTTACCCTGGGAAGTCTCAATGCCAGCATCTCTAGGCACAGACTTACAGACTTAGCGAGGCAACTGAAAGGTGGCAGTGGTTGCATTATTCCAGAGAGAGTAGTTATGAGTTCTTATATTAAGTAGTGGAATAGTTTGCAATTAGCTTAAGGCTTATATCATCTTACGAGCTAAAATATCGAGAGCAAAAAAATTCAAATAATGAAAAGAGATAAATCTGGGTTGAAATCAAAATTCGTAAATTTTACCAATTCAAAAAACTGGAAGCTAGGAACCAGATCAGCAAAGTCGTGAAAGAAGCTCAGCTGCATTAAATCGGATTATGAATAAAAATTTTTTGCTAAAACCCTCTTTTTTTTAAATATTTTCCATCTGTTCTAATATTTATATATACAAAAGATATATTCGTTTAACAACAACAACACAGCTCGTTAAAACAGCTGAGTTTTGAAAATTATTCAAGTCCAATATTTTTACTAATGAAATCTAGCAAAATTGTGATAAATGCATACAAAATTCAAATACATACATGCGCAATTAAGAAATTGTTTCGCACTCACAAAAGACTTAAGCAACAAACTCGACTAGACACCAAAGGCGTTAGATGCCACACAAGTTTAGTTAAGCTTAAAACTACATACATGCAATAGCAAGCAAATTACAAGCCACATTACAAACAAGAACAACAACAAAAACTACAATAACAAAGAATTTTACGCAAATATGTCTAAGATAATAAAACAACAACAAGCCGAACTAGAAAATGCTTGCCGAAAAATGCTGAAATGATTGAAATAAATGCAAAGAATATACATACAAAGTTGACTGCTGATGGCACAACATGGAGCAATCTTACTTCCCAGCTGCTGGCAGAAATGAATATGCGAATCTGCGTTTTCCAACCAACAGCCAAAGCAACAACAAGAACCTAAGCGTTTAAGTCCAAAAGTGAATGAAACAAATGGGAAGAATAGATTTGCAATAAAAGCGCTTGAATGCTCGTGTACAACAAAAATAAAAATGTGAAACAAATCTAGCTAGCTTTACAGCATTTCAACGTTGTTGTTGTGTGCAGTATGACGGAAGAATTGTTGCTACTTTTGTTGTTCATTCTGCTGCCGTAAAGGCCGTTTGGTTTGTGTTTCGCCTTTTGGTTGTCGGCAGCAATAAACCAAATATGCGCAGCCGGAATTTCCGCCTCCCATTGAAGCTGCATAGTGGCGTTGCTTTGTCTTTGTCTGCTTCTTCTGCTGCTTTAACTTTAGCTGCTTGCTTATGCTTTAGTTATTTGTTTTGTTTTTTTTTTTTGTTTTTTTTTGGCTTGCGGCCGACTGAGTTGGTTTGCTGCTGCTGATTGCTATCAAATGCATTGCAAGCAAAATTTGCCAAAATAATAAATGCAGCCAATTGCAAACCAAAACGATTTAATTATATAGGGAGCAATAGGGAGGGAGAAACGCAGCTGGTTTTATTGCTTCTTTCTTTGTTTGTTCAAACTTTTGCTGCTGGCAGCCGTGCTGTCATGATTGTTGGGACATAAATGTGAAAATTAATTGCTACCTGGGGAATTCGCTCAATTTGGAGCAAAGCAGAATAAAAGAAGAATTTCAAAAAAAGAAAAAAACATGGAAATTGAGGTTAGCGATTGTTTAAACTTTTTTTTCAACTGATTTTTAATCTTCTCCTACAAATTAGCGAGACCTAAATTTTTTAATTTGAATACCAATGAAAGCTAGTGAGGTAAATATTTTTTTGCGAGGAAGATTTTCATGACAGAAATGCGCTCACTGCGAACTGGTTTTAAAAAACGATTCGAAAGTATTTCTTGCCGCTTTTCAAGTGACTTAAACCCGTCTACATCCTTAAGGTAGGCCAGAACGTAAACTCATGGGTGACCTGATTTGTAATATTGAGAGTGAGTCGCTTCATTTCGTTCTGGAATAGTTTGATATTAACCGAATTGGAATGACTTTTGGTTGGTCAATCATGAATCAACTTTTATCTGAAGTTCTAGGTGCGACTATTTGCCACAATCGAGGAGTAGTTAAGTAAATCTTGGAATGAAAGAATAAGCAATGATGAAGCTTTGATAAAGCGTCAGAAATTTAAAAGTCCTGATCATCAAACATTTTAAATGAAAAAGTTATGGGGATGAGTGAGAGAAGTGTCATAAGGAAGAAGAGTAGAATTGAGAAGTTATGAGGAGATTAAGAAGAGGAGACGGAAGAGCTACCGCGTTAGAGAACGACTAAGAGAGGAAAATTGAATTGGATTAGTAAGCACAGAAGAGAGAAAGAAGAAAATAAGGACAACTAGGGAAAGTGAAGGCAAGAAGGAAGAGGAGTAGTCCTAGAGCGCACAGGAGAGAGAGGTGAAGTAAAACTCAGAACAAGAGAAATGATGGAAAATAAAGAAATGGACGAAACGAATCAATAATAAGTGAAGTAAAAAAGTTACAAAGAGAACACAAGAGTAAGCTTAGAAGGTCCGAAGGAAGGAGCAGAATTGAAACGGGGAAGAGAAAGTTAAAAACGATTAGTAAGGAAAATAAGAGACAAAGACAGAAATGAGTAGCAAACACAAAGCTGGCCAAATAGCGTAACAGAAAGTGAAATAGTAGCGCACTGTTAAAAACAACCAGAACAAAAAATAGTAAGAGGAAGTATAACGGAAGGAAGACCATTGATAATAAAGATTAGAGCAAATATACGGAATGTAAGAGGAAAATGTGAATGAATGAGTTATATATTACGGGAAATTAGGAAAACTGTTAAGAAGAAATGAAGAAGAGAATGATAAGAAAAAGGAATAAAGAAGGTAAGGAACAAAAATACGGTGAGTAGAAGGAGTGAACGAAAGGTAGGAGAAGAAAAAGTATGAGTTAAAATGGCAAGAAGAGAAGTAGAAGAAGAGAAGTAGAAGAAGTGGTAAGAGAAGAGTTGGTGGAGTAGGCTATCTTAGGCTTTCTTTGTACGACGTTTTCTGCTGCATTCTTGACAATTTGAAAGCTATTTTTACTATAGCAAACATATGTAAGAGGGGAAAACAGTAGGGGGATTTTATACATTTTATGGGCAGATTTGGTGCAATAATTTTTCTCAAAATCAATAAG
Source organism: Sphenella marginata (assembly GCA_951509765.1). Lineage (NCBI taxonomy): Eukaryota > Metazoa > Arthropoda > Insecta > Diptera > Tephritidae > Sphenella > Sphenella marginata. The sequence goes on from OX608079.1 coordinate 21,814,025, forward strand.
AAAACAGAAGATCAAGACAATGAGCTGAGGAGATTTAGCTATTTAGTTATATCCATCTGTCTGTTGAGATTTGTTCTTATAGAAACTAGAAATGCAAGAGTAGAGGGGGGGTGAAATCAAATTAATAAGATCATTCCACACAATCACTCGAGTAGAGCTCCAGAAAGGCTCTACTGTAATTTTATTAAATGCGCTACTTTTCAAATTGCTCTAGTTGAATGCTTGTTTACTACTACTCAGCTAAGTCTTAAAATATAATTTAATTCAGCAACACTTTCAATTTTTTTCACTACCTCATAATGCATATAGCTTTGTTAGTGTAATGTGAACTTAATTCTCTTAAAATTCGACACAAATACTTAAGTATGGATATAGCCAAATAAAATTACGCCCACTAACTGAGCTCATACTATGAAGCGTGTCACACCATTTAAAGTTTTGCTTACGCTCGCTTGTTCATCAACACTCGACTAATTCTAATAAATTTTGCTAAAAATATAAAATAAATTAATCAAAAGCAAGTCTGCCAAACCAAAAAGTTCGTTGCTTAAGTCTTTTGTCTCCAAGCGAACGCAATTTTATTGTTTATCATACATTTAGGCTAATTAATTGACGCAGACGGCCTTGAACTCTGCGTGCAGTCGCTTTATTCGCCAATTAATACACTGAGAAATATTCGTGCGGCTGAGAATGTTTGCGTTGCTTTGACGCTTTGAGTTGACGAAAACTGAAAATGCACGTGCCACAGTTGCACAACAACAACAACAACATTAACAACTAAGCTGCTATAGCATTTGCAAGCGTTGGACGATTATTTGTTTGCAACAGCATCTATTAAGAGAGCAACAATGCCAACGGCAAACAACAACAAACACAGCAAACTCAAAGTTAGATGATTTGATGAAGAGGTCGTGGCAACCAGAAAATTATAGACTAAAAACACAGCAATTAAAAATTATGAATTTAAAAATTGTGTTTAATAGCCGATGTTCATAAGCAGCGTGTGGATGAGTGTGTGTGTGTGTGTGTGTGTGTGAGTTGGTATTGCACTTTTGGCGACACAGAAACTTAACACAATCATAAAACGACAACAATAAAAATTTACCAATTTGCATTTAAATATCTCCAATGAGGGTGAGTGTGTGTGTGTGTACGTATATATATGTATGTATATGCGTGTGATTGTATTTCTTATCTCACCTACAATTGCTTTTCACGGTTATATAAATATGAAATATTAAAACTAACAATTAAAATATTTTATGCAAATACTATAAATTATGCAAAAACATGAATAAATTATATACTTTTGGGAAACTATTCGTGGACTATGATGAAAACTTTAATTTGTGAGAAATTAATACAAAAAGAAAAAAAAAGTCCATACATTTTTAATTGTTTATTTAATTTTATAATTATAATTTCTTACTAGCTAAAACTAACAATAGTAAGTCTTGGCACGTTTACTCATAACGAAAATGGGAAATGATGATTATCATAATGATGATGATGACGAAGATGTCAAATACTTACGTTAACAACGGTGCCATTTTCTCGTGACAATTTAAAAATTGATGAAAATTACAAATTTTCTTCACTTCTCCATTACATAAAAACATTCCTTAAAATAATTCGCAAAAATTGCATCAAAACGTATTGCATCATCACTTAAAAATCAAATTATTTGTGATATATTTCCAACCTATAAAATATGAGCAACGAATGAATAACAAATAAATAGTCTGAAAAAAAAATCGAAAATATGGCTAGAGTATTGCCGAAAAGTTCTTGAAGTGATCCCGAAATAATCTCTGAATATCACTAATCCTGATATTATCCTGAAAGCAAACCTGGATTTGTCATATAGTGAAACAGAAATACTACGGAAGTGGTCCCGAAATGATCCCTGACAATCCCGAAAACAATCCCGAAAATATCCCAAAATGGTCTCGGAAAAGTCCCGAAAAAGTCCGGAAATGATACTAAAGTGATCCCGAAATCATCCCGGAAAGCCCTGAAAAACGGTTTCGAAATGTTACCAGAGTGCTCCCGAGATTATCCCTGACAATCCCGGATGAAATCCCGAAAATATCCCAAAATGGTCCCGAAAAAAAACCGAAAAAGTCGGGGATTGCAGCGGAAACGATACTGACGTGGTCCCGAAATTATCTCTGAAAGCCCTGAAAACATCACAAAATGGTTTCGAAATAGTACCGAAATTATTCCTGACAATCCCGAAAAAGTCAGACGGTGATTCCGAAATGGTATCTCAACCTGCATATGTGTCGAGCATTTACACAAGAGCACTTAGATAAGCTATATATGTGTATATACAGTTTCATGAAAATCAGTGCAGTAATTTTTACATAAAATAAAAATAGTTGGCAACCCTAGGTGATAGCACTACCCCACAATATTTTTGTTGAAAAACAGCAATAAAAAGCTTTCGCACTTACCCATATAAACATATTTGAATTGATTTAAGATAAATAAGCTGACTGGTAACATCCCTAAAAACATCCCAAGTGGCAACACTTGAAAAAGAAACCAACTAGCCCATAAAAAAAAATTTGCAAAGCATGCGTGAAGTCGCTTGTGATATGGCGGCTGTTATGCAAATGAATAATTTTTATAAAAATACGTCGTAAAATACTTTCATCTCATAAAAAAAAATTACAAATTTCCACTAGGTGGCAACCTTTAAATATATTCTCAGTAACAAAGCTACATACTAAGTGGATATAGTAAGAAAAGAGTTCATTTGAAGTTTTAAGGTACTGAAAGCTGAACAAAGTAAATCACTTCTCAGACTTACTTTTAGAAATTATTAATTTTAATATCGAAAAGCTCAGACCAGAAGTAATAAATTTGGCAACACTAGATTCGTTGAACACTTTTCTTTTACCGCAGCACAACTCAACTGATGGTAGGCAGTTAAAAGCTCTACGCACGTCGAATTAGGTCAGTTCAAACATTTTTTAGGTCTGGTGGATATATTTGAACAAATGAAAATAGACCAACAAAATGCTTTCAACTAAAAGCGAATTTAGTCATAAAACCAAAGCTAATGAACGTATGTAGCAATTACAACAAAAAGCTTATTATTTTCTTTTGCAAAAAAAAGTGGCGATAATGGTTATAGAAAAACGCGCGCTCTCACAAAAGCAACAACTAAAACAACAAAGAAGATGAAATCCAGCCACGCATGCGCTGGGCGCCGCACTGTGGGGCAATTTCAAAAAAAAATTTATAAAATCAAATTGCACAAAAAGTCGATTAATGCTTTCTTATTCATTCTTCTAAAATATTTGATTTTTTAGGGAACTTTTAATATTATTTTTGCTATTAAAGCACAGGGAAAAATGATAAATTAAGTTTTTAAAAATATCCATGACTATGAATGAGTAGTTAAAAATAGTTTTTCAAGACTTAAGCGCAACAATTTTATTAAAATCCGATTGTTATCACACCAGCAAATGATTGTACTGTTACCTGCACTACTCATGCGGCACCGCTTTATACTGGAGCGCTGTGATTCACCGGGTACGCTAGCAATCCCTTAGCTTAGCTCGCCGGATTGGGGTGGGTTTATTTTTGGTGATCACTAGATGGAACAAATACCGCGCAAACAATAGAAAAAAAAATCGTACCCCTTTTCCAGATGGCCAACTGAACATCTTCCCCACACACTCGATACAGCCTCGCCTTCAAGTAATCCTCTTGCTTCCCTTGCGATTCGCCTCCACACACTCAAGGCTGGCCCATTCGCTATCCCGCCCTTGCCAACTCTAACCATGGCCGTATTTGGTCAGACCCTGCTTCAGTTGAAACCCCCCTCACATCCTTAATACCCCATCTCACATAGCACCGCCGCAGTTATCAGAAGTAAACTCCTGCCCTTCCCTTCACGTCACCGACAATCCACATCTCCCTTTATCACACACACAAATTATTCAATTTAGCACTTCATTCTTATTTATTAACAATTCATTTTTCAAGATTTAATACACCTTGTTTTCATCATATAGCCTTCTAATTGTTCAGTTTCTTACACTCTACTAGTTCTTTCTTCCTTCGGTTTCAAACCAGACCTACGACTGTCATCTGCTTTTGTTTACATTTCTTATTGTTTAGCTTAGTTCTCTTATTATTATTTTTTTTTTTTTTTCTTATACTTTACTCTAACACTTAGCTCATTTATATATGTATGTATATATGTAGCTCGCATGAACCTGTTGACACTAAGCACAACTCGTTCACGTACCTGGGCAGAGATATCAAAATTTTAGCTCTTCGCAAGTGGGGGGGGATGGGGTAACAAGGGACGCTCCCGCAGCTTCGCGTATTGTAATTATCAACCTCACCCGCTATCAGCTCAAACCTAAGGCGCCTCAGCGATAAGCTATAGATTCAGGCAGCTAACTGCGCAAAATCTCCACGGCCCTAAGCAATTCCCTCAGCCCTCCCTAGTAGCGCAATGCGTAATTTATGCCTCTGCCCTCTCTTGCGACTTTTCGTATCGATCTGGTTTCTTCTCAATCTCCTTCAGATTTTTCTAAGCTTTATCTTTACGTTCTTTGATTTTCTCTTAAAATTTCTTAATCTTCATGTAAATGACAGTAACATATTAGGTAGTCCTAATGCTATGAATAAACTTCATATGACTGCGAACAGTGCTCAAATAGCAATAGTTAATACGTATAATAAATAATATTGTAAGTATCTTTATGTTTAGAATACTCAAGTTCTATCGTTGGAGTGACCTCGCTGTTTAACTCAATTCTGAGTGGATAACTCTCACATGCAAGGAAAAATAGCTCACGGCAACCGGGCCTTGGAACATATACCAATGGTTTTACCTCTGGTAGCAGCTTCCAATTACCCCAACTACCTGCTCCTCTTCGGTAAGCCTCAATTTAGCTGATAGCTCTTTCCCCGAGTGTTTCCTTTGGTGGCGTTGAGTGACCGATTAAAATTATATTGTTTCAACAGTTTGTGGATCCTCTCTTTCTATTTTGCCCCGATATGGATTGGATGGAGAACAATTCCGTGACAGCCTACACACATATGCCATGTTAATCCTATTCATTGGTTTTTAATTATCTTTCTATTATGCAGTTACCTGTCCTAGATTGTCTTATCCAATTTCCGTGCTCGTGCTTCTGCTGATGGATTAAGAAAGACCGGAAGCTTTGATTTTTCTTTTCTTTCTTTCTTTTTTTACTTTTTTCTTTTCTGTTCGTTTTGACAGTGGGAGATGTTCGGAAGGTTAATATATCAATGGTTTGTGGTCGCATTGATTGGATATGTTTATCGCCTTTATCACTGAAGTCGACACTTATTAACCCTCGTCATGCATCAATCGCAACAGGGCGAGCTTATCGGGAAGCGTGCCGATGGGCTCGAAGAAGATGGATGTTTGCTTTCGAGCTGCTGACGTGCTCAGATTGCTTGCAAGTTATACTTTTAAATCTTTGGCGTGATAGATACCCACTGACTGACCATTCATATCTGATAGCTCGTATAGACAGTTGCCGACGCGTTTAAGGACCACGGCTTTAATGAATTTCGCGGCTAGTTTCGCGTTGAAGTTCTGTGCCTTCCTACTCTGTCTAAAACCCTTCCTAAAAACTACTTGTCCCACCCGATACTCTCTTGGCCTAGCTCGCGTATTGTATGCGCGCTGTCCCCTTTCATATGCAATCTTCAGGCTCTTTGCAACCTTTTCTCTCAATAGTTTGAGCCGAACGTCCGTAGGCAAAACGTCGGTATCTGCGTCGGATACTTCTCTGAGCTTACGCAGAAGCTGATAAGATTCTCCGTGCTGTACCATCGTCTGCCCAAATACTGCCCTGTATGGCTCCGTTCGGATGGCTTCGTGGAACGCGCTGCGGAGTGCAAAGGCAGCTTTTGAAACATGGACATCCCATGACCTCTGGTCACCCTCGGCGATATAGGATCGGATTATGGCTAACAGCGAGCGGTTGACCCTTTCAGCGGCGTTTGCCTGCGGAGAGTATACTGCCGTTCGGGTATGACGCACTCCATAACTAGTGAGAAAACTTGAAAATGTGCCTGAGACGAACTGTCGCCCGTTATCCGAGTGCACTGTCTCTGGCACCCCGAATACATGAAATATCTCTCTTTCCAAATACCGCACCACCCCCGTCGATGTTGCCTCTCGCATCGGTTTCAGAAATACAAATTTCGAAAAGTGATCCAGCACCACGAAAACGTAGCAATTCCCGTCCTTCGAGCGTGGATATGGTCCACAGAAGTCAATGTATAAGCGTTGGAATGGACGCTCTGTCTCCGTTCGGACTCCCATAGGTGGTCGGCTGATAGTATTCGGGGCCTTGTTGCATTTGCACACCTCACATCTTTCCACCAGACGCTTCACGTCGGCAGTCATACCTGGCCAATAATATCTGTTCCGTAGCCGATTTATCGTTTTAGTAACTCCACCATGACCTGCCGCTTCTCCACCATGCATTTGACTGATCAGCCTTTCCCTTAGTCCTTCTGGCACCCATACCTTCCATAGGAAATCCTCCGTTTCGTCGTCCCTGTTGAACCCTGTCCTTTTAAATATGACGTTCTCCTCTATTCTAACATCTGGCAATCGATCCGCGTTAGTTTTTATGACATCGATTAATTCTTTATATGCCTGCGAACTAAACTCTGGATCCTGCAAGGTTAGATCGCTAGTTAGGTTAATGTCGCAAATCTCATCCATGTGTACTCGGCTAAGCACATCCGGAACAACATTCTTGGCACCTTTTCGGTGTGTTATTTGGAAGTCAAACCCCTGTAGTTTGATGCTCCATCGAGCCAACCGCCCTGACAGATCCTTTTGGGACATAAGCCATTTGAGACTCATGTGGTCTGTAATTATTGTAAATGGAACGCCATCGATGTACGGGCGGAACTTTTTTACACTAGTGACCGCTGCCAGGCATTCAAGCTCTGTCACCGTGTAATTTCTCTGCGCCGCGCTCAGCTTCTGGGAAACATATGCTATGGGTCGCTCATTTCCCTCCTCCTCCAGCTGAAAAAGAACTGCCCCGATTCCTGTTGTGGAAGCATCGCATTGCACAAAGAAGTGCTTCGAAAAATCTGGATTCACCAGCACCTTTGGTGACGTCAGCTCGCTCTTCAACAGGTTGAACGCTTCTGTGGCATCCGGGGTTAAAATAAACTCCGCTTTCTTTTTAAGGCAGTCCGTTAGGGGCGCTGTCTTGCTGGCGAAGTTCGGAATAAATCTCCGATACCACCCTGTGAGACCCAGGAAGCGCCGGAGCTGCCTAATGGTTTTTGGAACTGGGAAGTCCAGCATCGCCTGTATCTTGGAGGGATCAGTCCGCAGTTCGCCTTGCCCGATTATGAAGCCGAGATACTTAATCTGTTTTTGACAGAACTTCGACTTTTTTAAATTGATGGTAAGTCCTGCTTTGGAGAGGCACTCTGCCACCTCTGCGAGCTGCTGCAGGTGGGTTTCGAAGTCAGGGGAGCATACTAATAAGTCGTCTATGTAAACGAATACATTGTCCCTTAACCTCGATGGAATGACCCTATCCATCAACCTGCATAGCCTTTGACTGGCATTGCACAGCCCGAACGGCATCACCTTAAAGTGATACAGCGGCCGCCCGGGAACTGTAAACGCGGTTTTTTCACGCGACTGCTCATTGAGGGGTATCTGCCAGAAGGCATCTTTTAAGTCGATGCCCGTTATAAAAAATGTGTCTTTTAGTCGACTGAGGATTCCTTCCACATGTTGCGTGGGGTACGCGTCCTTTTTTGTTCGCTCATTAAGTTTGCGCATGTCCACGCACAACCGATTCTTGCCGGGCTTCTGAACGAGTACTATGGGGGAACTCCATGCGCTATTGCTTTCCTCTATCACCCCAAGCTGCAGCATACGGTCTATTTCGTCGTACGCGTATTTTTGCTTGACAGGTGACATCGGATAGTAGCGCTGTTTGATGGGAACTGTCTCATCGCACACCTCAATATAATGCTCCATTAAGTGGGTTCTGCCCAAACCTAACTCTGTGGAGGATGGAAATAGAGACTTTACTCTTTCCAGTTGCATTGATTGCTGAGGCGAAAGCCTTACTGTTCCTAAGCTGTCCTCACCCTCAGTTATTTCCGAAACCACTGCAGAAAGAAGCCCGAAGGACTCCCAAAAATCCACCCCCAGGTACAAGTCCTGCTTCAGGCTTGGCACTAAATAAAGGTTCAAAACTGATTTTTTCCCACGCCATTCGACTTCCCCGCTCTTTCTTCCCACTATTGCCTGCCTTTTCCCGTCCGCAGTACTTAGCTCCTCGTCGATCGATATCACTTTTGATCGCCCAAACCGTGAAACCGCGGAACCACCCAGACAGCTGATGGACGCACCGCTGTCTAACAGCCCCAAGATTCTCTCGCCCTCAATCATGACCTCCGTGTATGGCCTACGATCGATTTCATCTCTTATTATGGTAGCTGCTATTGCCGCTTTCATCTTCTTGCATGCTTTCGACCTCTCCCTCATGTTCTGTATCTTAGCAAACGCTCTATTCCTTCCCGTGGAGTCTCGTCTTTTAATATTGAAGTTGCAAAGTTCATCGCTGCCCCCTTTGCCGAAAATTCTCGCCCGCGCCTAGTGATACCGCCTCTCTCGCTCCTCCAAGGTCTTGCGCGGTGGTATTGCGGCCCTTGGCATGAGTCGGTCTTTTGTTGATGTTGATTTTAAAATTACTTGTCGTCCGGGCGCCTTTTCTCCTGACAACCCGACCCGGTCTTGTTGCCATCGGAGCGGTTTTCCGACCCACATTTTTCGCATACTGCCAGTCTGGCCCCGCCTTGATTGCACTTGTAACACACTAATTCATGGAATTGGGAGTCACACCCAACCTCGCTGGATTTTTCCCTTGTGGACCCCAACGAGTGTTTTTTTCGTACATCTGGCCGGCTACTACTCCGTTCGTGTCTTTCGAAAGCTTCTACCCTGGCAGTCGCCTCATCATCCTTATAGTCGCCGTAGCTCATTTCATCAATGCTTCGTCTTTTCAGGAACTTCGACTCCAAGTCCTCTAGATGCTTCTCCGCCCGTCTGCACTCTGTCTTAAGGTCAGCCAGCGTCTCTATGTTACAGCCGAATATGAGGTTTCTTATTCTAGGTTTTAAATTCCGTCGCATGAGATTCACTAGGCTGCGTTCCGGCATTTTGGACTCCATAGTTAGCGCCATCCCTCTTATGCACGCATAAAAATCACTAAAAGACTCTCTCATCTCTTGCCTCCTTTCACTCATGGCCACCCGTATTTCTTCATCGCAATCTGACTTTCGGTAGTGATCCAGGAGCGCTACCCTTAGATCCTCGAACCCACCTACTTGGTTGCCGGAATTCTCCTCCATATAAAGCCAGAACCATTCTTGCGCGGTTCCATCGAGTAACAAATGAAAATTAGCACATAAGTCCTCCGATGAGATCTCGTGCCTTTTCTGTAAGGTCTCGACCCTGAATAGGAAACGTTCGATAGGTATGGATTTACTGCTGCCATCGAACTTTAACCCCCAGTCCTTAATTATTTTTAGTTTATTTTTATTTCTGTCTACTAAGGTATGTCTGCTTTGGGCCGAAGGCTGGACCAGGGAGCGATCGATTTCTGACCGTCGGAACCCAGGTGAATTCTGGTCAGATCTATCTATATTTTGAACTCTAGCTTCGACTTCGCTTTCTAATTCTGTGCCTTTAGATAAGCGAGTCTTTTCCACCTCTGACACCCGTTCTCCCAGTGTTTTCACTTCCCTGCGAACTGTGCCCATGGCTTCGCGTATTGCATCGGTTGTGGTCCGGCTAACGTCCATTTGATACTCGAAAAACATCATTTCAAACTTTTGCATTAGCTCGCCACTAGCCTTTTCAAGAAATGTAGCCTCTGGAGTGGGAATTTCACCAACCGTGATTACCCTCTGTCCAGTACGAACTGGCGACGCAGGCTGCGTTTCCTCCTCTGGGCGTATAATTTGCTCTTGCCCTTCACCCCCCTGTTTTACAAGCTCGACATCTTCCGCTGAACTTGCGTCCCTTTCCTCTACGTCGGGTTGCTGGCCCGTTTTGCCCTGCAATGCAGTTTTTTTAAAGCCCCTGCGTGTCATCCTATCACTAATTATATATACGTATGTGTGGTTATATACGTGTATTGAATATGCAATAATAAAAATTATGTTTTTGTTTTGGTTCTTTGTTTAAAGAATAAGGATTCGAATAGTTTGTCTTCCGAATTATTAATATGTGTGGTTGAAATTTTTGGTGTGTGTGTGTGATTATGGTAAACCCGGACGCCGGTGCGTTGCCTCCCTCTGCGCTTGCTACGTGATATCACCCAATGCTCCCTGCTTCCCACTACCAATGGATGTGACCCTCATCCGATTGGGCTGGGCGCATACCAAGTGCCCCGCTGAGAATCACTGCAGGATTACCTCATATGCCATCGACTTACGCCCTGTGGCATAGTAGCTACCCTATAAAACTCCCCGTGAGCAACTCGTCGCTACCTCATGGTGCTTCCACATCTAAAGCGCCAGTGGCCGTGTTCGTGCTCGCAGATGAGCCCCTTTTCGTCTGTGTATCGTCGTTGCTCTCATATGTCTCTCTATTAATGCTCGCCATACTAGGTTACAACGTCTCTCTCTTAGATCACCTCCTTCCAGAATAACTTGAATACAATATGCTGTCGATGTTTTGCTTAAATCACTGATTTGTTGTTTTTATTTTCTTCGGGCCACCTATGGTGGCCCCACGTTGGGCGCCATTCTATTGTTACCTGCACTACTCATGCGGCACCGCTTTATACTGGAGCGCTGTGATTCACCGGGTACGCTAGCAATCCCTTAGCTTAGCTCGCCGGATTGGGGTGGGTTTATTTTTGGTGATCACTAGATGGAACAAATACCGCGCAAACAATAGAAAAAAAAATCGTACCCCTTTTCCAGATGGCCAACTGAACATCTTCCCCACACACTCGATACAGCCTCGCCTTCAAGTAATCCTCTTGCTTCCCTTGCGATTCGCCTCCACACACTCAAGGCTGGCCCATTCGCTATCCCGCCCTTGCCAACTCTAACCATGGCCGTATTTGGTCAGACCCTGCTTCAGTTGAAACCCCCCTCACATCCTTAATACCCCATCTCACATAGCACCGCCGCAGTTATCAGAAGTAAACTCCTGCCCTTCCCTTCACGTCACCGACAATCCACATCTCCCTTTATCACACACACAAATTATTCAATTTAGCACTTCATTCTTATTTATTAACAATTCATTTTTCAAGATTTAATACACCTTGTTTTCATCATATAGCCTTCTAATTGTTCAGTTTCTTACACTCTACTAGTTCTTTCTTCCTTCGGTTTCAAACCAGACCTACGACTGTCATCTGCTTTTGTTTACATTTCTTATTGTTTAGCTTAGTTCTCTTATTATTATTTTTTTTTTTTTTCTTATACTTTACTCTAACACTTAGCTCATTTATATATGTATGTATATATGTAGCTCGCATGAACCTGTTGACACTAAGCACAACTCGTTCACGTACCTGGGCAGAGATATCAAAATTTTAGCTCTTCGCAAGTGGGGGGGGATGGGGTAACAAGGGACGCTCCCGCAGCTTCGCGTATTGTAATTATCAACCTCACCCGCTATCAGCTCAAACCTAAGGCGCCTCAGCGATAAGCTATAGATTCAGGCAGCTAACTGCGCAAAATCTCCACGGCCCTAAGCAATTCCCTCAGCCCTCCCTAGTAGCGCAATGCGTAATTTATGCCTCTGCCCTCTCTTGCGACTTTTCGTATCGATCTGGTTTCTTCTCAATCTCCTTCAGATTTTTCTAAGCTTTATCTTTACGTTCTTTGATTTTCTCTTAAAATTTCTTAATCTTCATGTAAATGACAGTAACATATTAGGTAGTCCTAATGCTATGAATAAACTTCATGTGACTGCGAACAGTGCTCAAATAGCAATAGTTAATACGTATAATAAATAATATTGTAAGTATCTTTATGTTTAGAATACTCAAGTTCTATCGTTGGAGTGACCTCGCTGTTTAACTCAATTCTGAGTGGATAACTCTCACATGCAAGGAAAAATAGCTCACGGCAACCGGGCCTTGGAACATATACCAATGGTTTTACCTCTGGTAGCAGCTTCCAATTACCCCAACTACCTGCTCCTCTTCGGTAAGCCTCAATTTAGCTGATAGCTCTTTCCCCGAGTGTTTCCTTTGGTGGCGTTGAGTGACCGATTAAAATTATATTGTTTCAACAGTTTGTGGATCCTCTCTTTCTATTTTGCCCCGATATGGATTGGATGGAGAACAATTCCGTGACAGCCTACACACATATGCCATGTTAATCCTATTCATTGGTTTTTAATTATCTTTCTATTATGCAGTTACCTGTCCTAGATTGTCTTATCCAATTTCCGTGCTCGTGCTTCTGCTGATGGATTAAGAAAGACCGGAAGCTTTGATTTTTCTTTTCTTTCTTTCTTTTTTTACTTTTTTCTTTTCTGTTCGTTTTGACAGTGGGAGATGTTCGGAAGGTTAATATATCAATGGTTTGTGGTCGCATTGATTGGATATGTTTATCGCCTTTATCACTGAAGTCGACACTTATTAACCCTCGTCATGCATCAATCGCAACAGTACTTTCATCACTTAAATTTTTTTTTAAACAATATTTTTGAATTTGCCCCATAGTGCGCCATACAAAAATCAATAAAATGCTTTCTGCTTGCACCAACAACACAACGCACACAATCAAACATATTTATAGGCGTCAAACAAATAATGGCCCGACAACAACAACAACAAGCGCGAGTTAACAAACAAACAACTGACATGATAATAAGCAAACAAAAACAAATAAATATACAATAACAACAACAACCACTAAGGAAATCTTTTCAAATTCGCATGCGTTTGAATTGAGCGTGCATCCAATGGCAAAGTAAGCGCCAACTAAGCAAAAACAACAAGAAAAAAAAAACAACAAAAAACAAAAAACAAAAATATACCAAAATTAAAAACAAATTAAAAAAAAATTACAACAATTGTAAGAAAATGTGTTGAAATCAACACACAAAAGTCAAAAACAAAACCATCAATAACATTTCCATGGTTCACCAATACCGCCAATACCCCACCTTGCTACTCCCTCTCATCAGCCCCAATGCAGGCTGATCTAAACCAATTCACCTTATTTCCCACAAGTACCCACATCCATTCACTGCGTTGGCAGGTTAGTTAGTCATCAAGTCTCGATCGTCATTATTTACACTTCATTAATCAGACAAAACATTGATCGTTGCAATGCGTTCGAAGCGGATGAGCGCAAATATGTGAGGCTGTTTGTATGTGTGTGTGTGTTTAAAGCGTGCGATTGTGCGATGACGCTATTGGTTGTTGTTGTTGTTGGGTTTTTTTATTTGCATTGATTGTGGTTTTTTTTTTGTTTTTGTTGCATTACAAATGCGTTGCAACCTGTTGGTTAAATGTGCTGCCTCCAATAATTAGGTCGTTCTTCAAATGCTCTAAATCTCTTAAGGTGAGGGAAGGGAAACATTTTATGGACGATGTTAGATGTGTGGGATACAGATTGTTGTACCGACCTCGTAATGCGGAGGAGTGTAGCCGTTTTCGAGATATTCTGAATAGCTCGTCTAAAATTATAAGATAAGCTCAGGTGGCAACACTAAGTGGCAACTCTCCTTTGGCATTTTTTTTAATACGGAGGGAAATATCTTTCATTTAATACCCATATTGTCATATTTCGTTTTATTTAAAAAAAAATTAAGAAATGTGGCAACCCCGTAAAGGTAACCTAAATAGCAACACCCGAGTAAAAATTCTTAGAATGTGGTACCCTATCTACATAGCGAATTTCATTCAAATCGTTTGAGCTGTTTGCGAGATATTCTGAATAGCTCGTCTAAAGTTATAAGATACATAAGCTCAGGTGGCAACACTAAGTGGCAACTCCCCCTAGGCATGCTTTTCTCTTCATACGGTTGGAAGTACCTTTCATTTGATAATAAAAGTGCCATATTTCGCTTCATTTAAAAAAAAATCAGATAGGTGGCAACCCCGTAAAAGTACCTAAGTGGCAACACCTAAGTAGAAATTCTTATAATGTGGTACTCTATCTACATACCGAGTTTCATTAAAATCGGTTGAGCCGTTTTCGAGATAGTCTGGATATACAAATACAGAAGAAATACAGAATAGCTCGCCCCGATCTCTTAACCTTCCGCCCCTAAAGCTAACCACACCTCCACCACTCGAACGCACATTTACTTTCTCTTCTTCTTCTTCTTCTTCTTCTTCTTCTTCTTCTTCTTCTTCTTCTTCTTCTTCTTCTTTGCATTGAGTAATGTTCAAGTTGTTCTTCTTGGTTAGTTGAAAGCCTGAACTGAAGCTCTGAGCGACAGTAAGTGAGAAATATTAAAATTACTGTCTATCTGTATGTATGTTTGATCGCGCATCAATCAAAGAGGGCTGCTTAGAATTGAATGCAGTTTTCATCAAAATTTTGCTAGCTATCGAGTTTAAAGTTTAAGATCCATTTAAGAGCAGAGAAACATGCAGAGCTAATCTATACAGTGGTGGCAATAACATAAGTGCCAAAATATTTGTAAACATAAACTAAAATTATAACAATAAGTGATCGATGTATAATAAACTTTAAAAACTCCATGGCATGGTCTTTCTTAGATTACTGGAAGCCGAGTCTATAAATTTTCTTTCTGAAAATTTCAAACTCTGCGTCCTACTATTTCGCTTTCTCTCCCCATTTCTCGCTTTTTATACATTTCTCTAATTCTTCGTTTAACTACCTTATAGCTAATAATTAACAGAAATAATATCTGTAGGTTTTTCTCCGTAGTAAACTAACAAAACCAATGCATTTCTCACACGCAACTTACCTATACAAATTGTTAAAACTGTTTGTATCTACCGTTTCGTGATTAACGTGCTCATCATCATGTTTTCAACACCCCAGTTTTGCTGCGCTACTTGTTACCAGTCATCCTTACTGACCATTTGCAACACGATTGTCATTAACCTTGGCTTCAATTTTGAATTTTTTTTTCTTCTTTTTTTTTTGATAATTTTTGGTTTTTGTGGTCGGCACAAAAAATTCAATTGAAATGATTTGTCTTAACATTTCCAAATAATTTCCCATGATATGTTTTGATATGGGCGCATCTTCCACGAAGGTAACAAATATTCACGAGCAACTACAAATAAAAAAAAATAATATTAATAAATCAACAACTAAATATAATAAAGAAATAAAATAAAAGTTGAACCAACAATCACATGCCTACATACAGAGACCTTAACGGTTGTGTATTTTTTTTTTTTTTATTTTAATAAAAACATAAAATTTTAGGCGGTTTGCTTATTCTCACTCATAAATTATTAAAATATTTTTGTACGGAAATATTACTAATCATTGACTGAAATCCTTCTATGCTTATAACAAGTAGAGTTCCGAATAAAAATCGGTCAAGAACCATGCCCACTTTTATATAAGAGAGTCATAAACGATTATATTCGTGAGTATGTTGGTCTGTTTGACTCCAGAAGCGTAATTTCAAAAAAAAAAATTTTCAATGGGCATGGCACCGCCTTTTTTTACGAAGGCTTTTCTTACCTTTCCGTAGCCATAGCACTCAGTTGATTTGAGATAGCATTACAAAAATCGGTACACAGCTGAGTATATAATGTTTCGTTACAGCAGAACTAAGACTCCCTTGCTTGCCATTTTAAATTTTGCTAACAATCATAATTGCAATCCCTGCCGACATTGACATTACTTTTGCAATCCGATACAGAAGTAGACTTTTAACACACAAAACATTTCAAAAAAGATTTAAGCAGTTAATGCGATAAAAATTTACTAAGATAAATGCGATTTAGTAGCGTACAAAACTATATGGAAAACAAAAAAAAAAATGATTTCAGCAATGCCAACGGCTGTGAGTTGTCAGTAATTTTGTTGCTGCGTTCAAATGTCAAATTAGGTAGAAACCAATCGAAAAGATCTGATGTGACCAGTTGCAGAATGCTGAAGCTGTCTTTGAACTTACGTAATTGAAGCATGGCAAATTGAAGTTCAACGAAAGAACATGCAATGGAGGCCAACTGAGACTTGTAATCAACTGAGGTGTTAATGAGAATGTCAGCAAAGTCAGGTCATTGTTTTATAAATTTTTTTTTTTTAATTTTTTGCTGAGAAGCAAAGGCGATTTTATACTTTTTTAAATTTTTCTTGTGGGTAACCCTGGCTGCTGGTAAAATATTTGACTAAGAATCTCGCTTATAGAATGGCTTTCAATGTTGTATTCTTGCTGCTATATCTGAACTTAGGCAGCAGCTCAAGCTAAGTAATAAATGGAAGACACTTTAGCTAATGATGCGAAACCAAATGAGGCTTCAGACTTCTGCCTTCTTTGGTCTAAAAAAAGAGAAAAGTGGGTCTTGCACCCACTGTCAACTCGACGAAAAATTAAAAAAGTAGGAAAGTCAAAAGGATTTCGTTCAACTTTATCTTGAGACAACTTCAAACCAAAAAATGTATCAAAAAGTTTTTTCTTTCCTTGAGCAAAGATTTGCTGGTAGTTTTATATAAAGGTAGTCTAATAAATCACTCGTATAGTTTTTTTAATACTTTTTCTTTGTATACTTCTACATATACATAATTGGCATGCACATGTTTTTTATTTTTCATTTGAGGGCGTAGCAAAAGTAGCCAAATATTTGTTTGATGAATTGGAGATGTTCATCAATTAAAACAATGACACTAAGAAAGATACGCAAGGGAAACAAGCGAACGAGTAAAATATGAACCATTTTTGACGCGTATTATTTATGTGTGAGTTTTGAGTTAAGGTTAAATTGCAAAACTTATTAATTGTTTTAGCCCATGGAGCTAAAATTCGCAAGCAAGTTTGTTGCCCAAGTCTTTTGAAATATGATAAAGCGCTTTAATATCTTAACTTAACTTAGTCATAAAAAAAAAAAAAAACAAAAAACAAAAGAGGGAAATTGAAAACAAATATGCAATTTGATACCGCCACCTCACTTTGTTTAAGAGAAATAAATAAAAGAAATGTGATGAAATCAAAAGGCGGAAGAATGAAGTGGCGTGTTATTAATGATTTTTTCGTATGAACAAAGAAAAATATTTTTTTGGAGAAAACCACTTTTGGTGTTGTTACTAAGAAGCTGGGAAACACATGTCTTTTGCTACTTAAAAATCCACTAATCAAACCCTGTCCAAGGAGACCAATCAATTTCTTTATTTATTTTCTACTAATTTTGAAGCAAACAAAATTGTTAAGTGGCTCTGGAATTGCAAATCAAATGTATAAAATTAGTTAATAATTAGCGATTTGTAATAAAACTGTTAGAGCATTTAGCTTCAGCTGAGATTGTTTGGTTTGATAATAACTAAAAAATTTTAATTACATGGCGCGAAATAATTTTTGACACATTTAAGTTTGCAGCTTTTCTATGGCTGCACAGTTTGCTTTATTCATTTGTTTCGCTACCAAATGGCGTTACAATACAGCATAGACCAGAAATAAAATGAAAAGTAGAAAAAAAGTAGGCATAGCTTCACAAAAACCTATTTCAAACAATGTTAAATGTTACAGATTTGTTTGTAATATAGATTAAACTAAAACAAAATAAAATAAAATAAAATAAAATAAAATAATATAAAATAAAATAAAATAAAATAAAATAAAATAAAATAAGAAAAAATAAAATAAATCAAAATAAAATAAAATAAAATAAAATAAAATAAAATAAAATAAAATAAAATAAAATAAAATAACATAACATAAAATAAAATAAAATAAAATAAGAAAAAAAAAAATAAATCAAAATAAAATAAAATAAAATAAAATAAAATAAAATAAAATAAAATAAAATAAAATAAAATAAAATAAAATAAAATAAAATAAAATAAAATAAAATAAAATAAAATAAAATAAAATAAAATAAAATAAAATAAAATAAAATAAAATAAAATAAAATAAAATAAAATAAAATAAAATAAAATAAAATAAGAAAAAATAAAATAAAATAAAATAAAATAAAATAAAATAAAATAAAATAAAATAAAATAAAATAAAAGAAAATAAAACAAAATAAAATAAAATAAAATATAATAAAATAAAATAAAATAAAATAAAACAAAATAAAATAAAATAAAATTTTGATTGTTTAAACAAAAAATTCCGCTTCATTTTATTCTTCTCCTTCTTTCTTTTCCATTTTTTCGACAAATTTCATGGATTTTTAATTGTTTTAAATTTTCTTTTTGTAATGTTTTTTCTTTTTAAGTATTTAAAACAAGTTTTAGTTGCAATATATATTAATATAATCTGCATATTAGACTGGGTCAAATTACAATTACGATTAAATGCTACAAATTATTCAAACTGTGCCAACACAAAAACTGAACCTTTTTCACCTTTTTAGTGTTAATAATAAAACGAATCATCACGATTGAACGGTCATTACAATACCGCTAATAATATCTCAACAAAATGACATGATACTTTTAGGTGAAAGTGAAAGAAATTGCTTATCGGTGCACCATATTAAGGCGATCAGTTCAAGCAAATAATAGACCATGACTGGGCTTTTGAGCATTTAAAAGGAATTTATTTGTTATATTTTTTTTGTATTGAATTGTTTATGTACGTTTTGTTTTTTCGTTAACATATTTGCTTTCTTATTAGCGCTGAATGCTTGACAAATGAAACCAAAAATTCATATTCATGCAAAAAATAGAGTAAAATCAAATTCTCGAAAATTATGTGCAATTAAAATAGAAAGCGAAATTTACAGCATTTCAACTTAACAAATTTGATTGCATTGTCTAGTCACTGCTTCATGAACACACATACATAAACACGTACACTTATTCATATTTGTACCTTGTCGCTTCCGTCGCTTGCGTAATTTTAATAGTAATTTAATAATATTTTCACAACTTATAATTATACTATTTAAATATATGCAACAAAATTGCTTAGCGCCCTTAACGGCAACGCCTACTACCATAAATCAAACAGCAAAAAGTTTAATTTTAATAACGCCACTTGCAACACTTTACTCATTACCGCAGGTTCGTGTCTTAAGTCTTTTGATTGACACTTGGGTGTTGTATGTAGCTAGCTGTGGTGGCGAAATATTTGTTGCTTGAATGAGAAATAATAAATAATGTATGAAAATCCAGCACGCTTTATTAATTTCAAGAAAATCAGTAACAAAGTCGAAGAAGTTGAGAAGCAATCTTTCAGCTGCACTCAAGCTGGAATTGCTTTTTTTTAGCAAATTTATTTGCTTTTTAATTCTAAAATTATAAACTTTTTGAGGTAATAATAAATGTGCCGTTATTCTTTGTTATTTTCTTGTTACCTCCTTGTTTAAATCTTGCATGTACAAATATATTGTTTAGAAGCTCATCAAAATCAATTAATAAACTTATCACCTCGAACGTATGCTTAACATCACACCAAGCATGACAAGAAATACCGGTAGCTATAAACATATCAATATGACATAGCCGTTAGTATCTTAATGTAAGCATGTTTTGGCATTCGTTAGCATGGATAGCAACATACGAGTTGTTTAGGTTTTTTTCTTTTGTTAATTTTTTTTTTTTAATTCATTTGGTGCATCGATGATCGAAGTCAAGCGTTTTATTTTAATTTTATGCTCAGCTTAGTATAACTCACTGCGTATATTTTATTGACTTTTCGAGATATAGCTATAAAGACTTCTTTATTAACGGTAAGTAGGGGCAAAAATATTTCTTTTAATCCATACCCGCCTCGCTGACAGTCCAATAAACCATACTTAGGCTTGCTTAAATAAATTATATCGCCTTTATTTGGTACTTTGAAAAAACATCGTTGCACCACTAATTTCTTAATTACTGAAGCAGCCGCAAAAAAATTTAATATCGACAGTGTAAGTCGCCATTATTGAACAGTGCTTGACTTTGCTGCTAAAGCTCACAGCTAAGTTCATAATATTCTATTCCACCCAAACTTAGACTTTCATACTTTATATGTAGGCCTTCACCACGAATTAAAATTCAATCCTATTTAACTTTTCATTCGTATTCACAATGATCTCATAACTACGTTACGCTTTTCAAGTTGTTGTTGTTCATTGTACGCGTATCCACCCATTACTTCCTGCAAAATTTATTTATATAGAAATGAAGTAAGTAAATGGCGTATAAACGCAAAACGCCGTCACCTCTTTAGCAAAACGTTTACAAAATTCATAAAAATAAAAAAAATAACACAATTTTAAAATCAAAAATAATGGAAAACACGTATTGCTCATCCTCTGAGAAGGCGAAGCGAAACAGGTTGACTGTGACGCAACAAATATTTTTAGCCGACACCAGTGAGCTAAAGCTTGTTGGACGCCTGGCCAATACAAGTCCGTTTGGGCACAAGTCCCTACTCACATAAATTTAGTATTTTTGCATATTTTCTATGCTTTTAACAGATGTGGTAGACTTTTTTGAATTAATTTTTTTCGTTTTTTTTTTGGAGCCTACAGCTGTTCGTTTGTGTTGTTGCATTTTTTAATTTTTTTTTCAACAATTTACTTGTTTATTTGTTGTCATGTTACTAAGCCGATAATATCATGTTAACTAATGAAATTCTTAAATGCTTGTTTTGCGTCTAGACCGCTCTTGGCTGCTAAGTATTACGCTACGACGCTTTTAAGAAGATTACACTTTGGCTTAGTAAGCTGTAAAAAGCCGCTTTGTAATTCTTTAATTGATATTTGCGGTGAATTGCAA
This sequence comes from Sphenella marginata, assembly GCA_951509765.1. Classification (NCBI taxonomy): domain Eukaryota; kingdom Metazoa; phylum Arthropoda; class Insecta; order Diptera; family Tephritidae; genus Sphenella; species Sphenella marginata. The sequence goes on from OX608079.1 coordinate 21,834,923, forward strand.
ACTTTTCTTAAGACTTTATTAAATAAAATTGCAATGATTAAAATTTGAACTGAGTACTGCCTGGTTTGTAAGAATGGTTTATTTTTAGTGGCAAAATTAAATTTCCGTGATTTTTATGGTCACTGCTACTATCGCTGCAACTGTTTTGTCACTGTTGCTATCATTCCTACTGTGTTTCCTACGGGCGCTGTCAACGTCACTGTTACTATGACCGCAACGTCACGATTCCCGTCACTCTTAACGTCACTATAACTGTGACTTTTATGCTCACTATTACCATGTGAGTGCAAAGTCACGGTTCCGATCATTATCACGATTACACGCATGATCACTTTGCCCCTCACTGCCATAGTTGCATGACTAACCATTTTGTTTCCAGATAGTGCTACAGATCCAGTCACTTTCACTGTCACTGTCACCCCCTCAAACAAGGTGATATAGTTTTCGAGTTATATAATTGCGCGTATATTCATACATATACATTAGACTGGGATAAAAAAATGTTTGGAAAAAATAAAATTAATACTATTTTTTGAATGGCGAGAGAAAACACAAAAGGCATTTCGATATGATTATTGGTGGAGCTAACTCTTCTTCTTCTTATACTTACAAACGTTGAATTAAAGTTAGAATAACATTTTATGTCCATGAAATGTAGAAAATTTATAATCTGCAACATTTCAAATGATTAAAATCTATTTGTGAAATTTTAAAAAATTAAACAATTTAACTTTCCAAGTAAAACAAAAAAAAAAAATGTGTGCCAGTCTAATCTGGATATACACCAAACTCGACGAAAAAAAACCGGAAAATTTATTGAAACTTTTTGAATAATTTCTTACTTGCACATTATTGGTTGCGCAAAATTTAATTTTTTCCGCCGTCTCATTACTCTCTGAATTTTTAGATGTGAATTTCACTTTCTAAATGTTTAGAAAGGCTACTTTGCCAAAGAACCTTACAAATATTTATAGAATTTGATTTTGAATTCTAAAGAAAAAAAATTGGTCACCAAAGGGTTAATGCATAATTACTTGTGTTATAACGTTAAACATACCGGAAAAAAAATTATTTAGAAATTATAAAAATAAAAATTTAGGTCACCAATGGGTTAAGGCATGGCGTTTAAAGTGTTAAAACGCTTAAAATCAAGTAATTAAGCCTATGTAAAACTATTTTGATGTGAAAAAATTTGATTTCAGAGTTAAAAGAAAATTGAGGTCGTCAATGGGTTAACGTATGGTCGCTTAGGGCTTATAATTTTAAATATTTAATAATTAAATTCAGCACAACCCATTAAAACCTAACCAAAAAATCATTCATAATATCGTTATAAAAATTAAAATGTAGATAACGAATGGGTTAATACATGACTGTAAATGTGTTTCTGAATTTATGGTTTCTGAAAAAAGTTTTCTGAATTTTTCCTTCTGACTTTTGGTTTCTAAAAAATGATTTCTAAAACAATTTTTCCGAAAAATTGCATTTCTGAATTTTTTCTGTCTGAATTTATGTGGATTCTCTTACAGCTTTTGCTAGATTTTAAATGAGAATTATTAAAAACACATTTTTTTCTATTTCGTTCAACGATATCGAATTTAATTTCACTGCTATTATATTGAACACAGCTGTAGACGTGCATATGTAGTATCTGCTTGTCGGTATTTAATGATTATTTTCTTTAATTTTGAATTATTTCCAGCTCAATTTAATGTGCTTGTTATTTATTAGTTATTTAGCTTCATCCATCTGGGGGCTTCTTATTGCACAGAGCTCGTTTTATAACAGCTGATATGCCCCCCTCTTTGCTGTGCTGATGCTTACAATATTTCTTTTTTCTTTTTGTTTGCTTCTTTGGCAAACGTCTCTGACTCGTAATCATTTGTTTATTCGCGCTTTAGGTGGTCAACTGCTATACTCTTTGCCTGCTCAATGTCTTAGAGTTTGGTTTTTTTTTTGTTTTTTCATTTAAGCTTCAATTAAAATTCTGCACGGCTTAATAGCTGCCATCACAATTCTCGTATTTCTGTAATGCAGACGTATTGAAGGTCTGCGTCGGAAAGTTTAAATGGTAATAAATCGAAAAACTGTCATAAAAACTTAGTAAATTACATGTTTGTGATTAATAAAAAAATTGCATAAAATATTATTTAAATTCAGAGTTTTAACTACATAAGAACATTTCTATTTTTGTTTCAAGCAAAGTCGTTGTAATCGCTAGGCTAGATGAACAGAATGAGCAATAGATTTGATGATATTTACTAAACCATAGAACAATTAAAATAACTCTTGTTGCTCTGAGTAAGACAAAAAATATATACTTTTAAGTAGTGTCTATTATATACAAATATCTCCTTGATCCTATTTAACTATATGCGAAAAAAATATTTTGGCCCAACTTTAATTGCCACCACTGTATTCAACAAGGTTAAGATATTTTGTGTTAAAATGGCTGTCAGACTTTAAGTTAGACATCCAGCAGTACAGCGGCGAAAATTCTATTAAATTTAATACAATTGATTTTGCGTGATGTGCGAACAAACATACATACAGACAGACAAGAATTCTAAGAAATGCTATTTTGGTTTACTTTACTGTTATTAAACACCTGCCGGTTATTGTCTTGTTTCAATATTATTAAACGTTAAAAATATTATTTTCAACAGCCCAAAACAATCGAAAAGAACACGTTTCGGACAGCCTCGGGTGAAAATATTATACATCGCACTGTTAAGCTAACGCACAGAATGTCGTCGTTTTCATAGCCAGACGAACTTTGTTGGTGGAAAAGTGTGCTCGTTCTATTGTGTAAATGTTTCAAGTACAATCTCAGGCAGATTCCTCTTTGAGTGGAAGTGTCGACCGTTGAAAAGGTGACTCAAAATCTGATACCTTAACCCCAAATGCGAATGACTAGTTTCACAATGTTCCACAACAACACCATCTTCTTTGTTGCTACACTGTTTCTATGAGTGCAGTTACATTTTGAGCAACAATTCACACTCATTGCAGTGCTGCAACTATCATCCAAGAGAAAACATTATTCACAGATTTAATAATAGAAAATCCCACACCCACACTTCAAATTTAATTTTACGAACCTCAGCTAATCTCTTGTGACCAAGAATGTTGAAGGAAAGTCTACAAAATGAAAATGTTAAAACTGTTTTGTCTAACTGCCATTGAACAAATGATATGACAAGCTACTGCACCCTCACAGCAGCCTCTTTATTGACAAATGATTGGTGAATTTGGTGCGCTTACTTGAGAACCGTTTCGCTATTTCCTGCTTTTTGTTGCATAACTTTGTAGCAGCATTACAAATTAATTAGCTTAAAGAAATAAATAAATAATGAATACTTATATTAAATAAATAACCCAGCTTAAGTATGAGCAGCTTAGCTAACCAATGGACTAACTAAAGATGCCAAATATTAATCACTCCACACGACATAAGTAGATCGCACCGTAACCCCCATAACGATGGCATGATTTATTAATTTGCTAAATTAATTTGTTAAAAATTGTATGACCTCAAGTTAGGCAGCACAGCATTGAAATTCGTTCTGCTTTGTTGCTGAGAAATATTTCGGTACTTTTTAAAAATTTTTTTTATTTTTTAAAAAACTGCCAAAACTTAAAAATCCTCTTTATCTTCTTGGGTGGGTGGGGTTCATTTTTATTTAAACTTATTTTGATTTGGCGTTGACATTAGATAATTATTTAGCTCCAAACTTATTATGACTTGAGGTATAAATTATTATTAATTAATTTGGTGTAGGGTGTGCGCGGTTATATAATAATTAATTATACTCTACTGGGTTACACAAACAAACATACATACAAACATTATTCAGCAAGTATTTTCCTTTGTCTTTCATTTAAACTCACTTCGAGGAGTTTCTTTTGTTTTTACTATAAATATGGAATAATCCGGGCAAATTATATCCTTATAAACATATATACAAAAACTCGAATACCTATGAAACTTGTTGCGTATGCATATAGAAATGGGCGTGGCGATAGACCGATAAAACCAATTTTCGGAATAAGCACTAATAATATACTCGTATGTATCTATTTACCAAATTTCCTTAGGAAAAAAAAATGGTTTTTTTAAGTTATGGAATTGAAACTTGTGTGAAAAAATTTCATACAAAAAGAGGAGCGACCACTCCCATTTTTTTAAATTTTTTTGTTTTCGAATTTCATTGTAAACGGACACCGTTGAAGTGAAAAAGAGTTGATATAAAAATTTATTTATCGCAGGGATATTGCCTATTGTGATGGACTATGAGCATTTTAAAAACATTTTTTATAAAAAAAGTAGGCGTGGTTCGCATTACATGATTTAGATATCATATTTCCACAGAATTTTTAGTGACATTAATTCCATTGACATCATCTATGATTTCGTCACTATTTCTCATATTATTTTCATAAAATTTAAAGATTATCTTAGAGCTATATAAGGAAGCTCTCGGGTTTACTTACGGTAAATTTCATGCTTATAAGATATCGCGCTCGACATATTTTGGGATTGTTTAGAGATTATATGGTAACACATTTGGGCTACTTTTGCTTAGGTTTGGGCTCTACTTTCGAGATCATTCCGACGTTATTATGGAATTCGTTTTTGAATTTTTTATGCTTGTGGATATTTCGGGGTTATAGAGTATCACTCCCCGAACATTTTAGAATTGCCGCCCCGTCCCCCCTCATACAAACTATTTTGTGAATCTTTCTATATCATTTGACATCTCTTCAGATCACTGCAATTTGACCTATTTTTGAACAATTTCGAAATAATTTTTTTTTTTTCAGATTTCTGTAAAATTTCTTCCTGATTACTTTCGGAACCACTTAGGTAACACCATCCCATATGATGTGATAGACATTTGTTTGTGTGAGGGCGAAAGGGGCGTGGCATTTGTATGGATTCTTTTACTGCATATCTCACAAAGTATGCATATCTCACCATATCTCCTGAATATTGGTAAAGAGGGAAATCGAATTCATATCGGAAACTTAAAAAAAAATGAGTGAGGGGAAAGGGACGTGGTACCTCCCATATAAATGGGATTTTTCTCACTATATATTTCTGTAATTATTACCCACAAAATACTGAAAATTTATGAAGCATTTTATGAGGTTAATTTGGCACAGAGATCCCTTATATGAAGGAGTACGATTGCAAAAAGGGGGAAGATAGGGCTAGGAATAGAAACAATGAGCAAACCAACAAAACAATATAAAAGAGCAAAAGGCGCAAGAAGCACAGAATGTGACTTAAGCATAGGACTAGGGTAGTGAAACATAGATTCTATCGTTAGCGCTGTTTACAAATGACAAACAATTTTCAAATTATTTATCGCAATTAGTATCACTTTGTATAGATGCAATAACTCTGAAGAATCGAATATCAAATTGTTTCACTTCAGTCTAAAAGAAAATTTAATTTTCTTTCAAATGTGCTATATGTATCGGTGTGTATATATGTATGCACAAGCAAGTCTATAATTATTTGATGTGATGTTGCAAATCGCTTACGTTGACTTCTTACCACATTGGGGTTACTAACATCAACAACAACAATGCTTCAGCTTTACAACATAGAAAAGTGTAGCTGATGCAAATACAATCAAATATCAACATAGCACAACATAGCACAACACATCACGTCGACAGCGCCCCAAACAAAAAAAAGCAGAGTTGAAGCTGTCGATGGTACATATATACCAAACAACAAATACGCTATGTATGAGAAATAAGAAAATGAATAAACAACAACACCATAAAGCATCTCAACACCTCAAACGCTCTGATTTGATTATTTCAACGCAATGTCTCACAGTGTCACACTCACTTCTTCGCTATTCGTTTGTATTAGTTTCGCTTTCATTGATTTCATATGTAAATTGCAGCAATTTCTCCATGCTTGTACCATACTTACATATGTACATACATATATGCAGTTGTGTATATTTCTGCTTATTTTATTTTACTTCTTATCTTGTATGATTTCAATCTGTAAGTAAGGTGTGAAAAATTGTTCACATACACCGCATTGCTAATTTTGTTTCCATGTAATTGTTTCTTGAGATTTTTTGTTGGTTTTGTTCTTGTTGTTGTATGCTTAATAAATAGCGACTTTTTAATAGAAGCGCTATAAGTAAAAAAGCGTTCTTTATACGAAATGTAAGTATAATAATACATAAGTATGCAAGTTAATTTTGCATTAGAGAAACGAAAGACTTGAGCAACGAACTTTTATTGAATATCTGTATGTCTCCAAATGGTCTTGCTAAACGCAGCATGCCATTGGTTCTCATATAATCATTTCTAAATTTTATAATCATATTACAAGGCCCGTCATACGTCGATAATCTATCCAGGGTTCGAAAATATTCACTCTCATTCGCTCGTATTCGCAAACATGAACATTAAATAAAAAAACTTGAAATCGCATTCGCGAACAAAAACCCCGCATCGTTCGCATTCGCGAAAGGAACGCATAAAAAATCGATGTCGTTTCCGTTCACGAATGTATTCGCGAATCATTCAACATTATATCGGCACAACCTTGTGAGTGATTTCGAGATCATTTCGAGACCTTTTTGGGAACATTTTCGGGATGATTTTGGAACATATCGGGATTTTTTTCGGGGTTTTTCCTTATATTTTGTTTCCTTTCGTGAATGCGAATGATGTGGGTTTTGTATGCGTTCTTAATCGTGAACGCGAATGCAAAATTTTTTTTTAATATTAACGTTCGCGTGTAAGGTCATAAAAGAAGGCACTTTAATCTTCATAAATGAATCATTTCTAACCCTGGTTCTCCTTAAAAATCTACTTGCAGGGATCTAGATAAATTTGCTAATGAGTGGAGGAGCCTCTAGGCTCCTATTCTTATGCTCTCTTAAGAAGGACAAAAGATGAATCACAGTAAGGAAGAATAAGAATTTAAAACTTGAGTTGAGTTTTCAGCTACGAAATTGCATTAAGTTTTTCGCTTTCCCACTCAGACCAGGATAGCATACCTGGGCTTGCACTCTATAAGTTGAGGGAAATGGAAAGAGCTTGCTGATTGACTCAAAGTTCTGATAACAGAACTGGCTAGCCAAAACCGCTAAGATCTACAATTAGTATTCCTTGTTGAGTCACAGCACTGAATTCAGGTTTTACCTAGATCATAGCCTAAGAGGGTGAAGGAAATAAAAAGAGCCTGTCTGCTTAGTTACTCAAACTTCGTCTGTTACGTCGTACCAAAAATAATCGAATGGATAGTAAATTACCGTTTAAGCGCACTGAAATGCAACCCTTAACATGCAAAGTATTCAATTGTTCCGCTGTTGCGTCTCTCGCTCAGTTACGTGCCTGCTTATGCGCTCAAAATACAAGAACAAAAGTGTAGCCAAATGTAGCCATGCCTAATATACATAAATTGGTCTCAACAATACGCAAACAACTGTGCCACGCTGTCTCACCAACGCTTCAACTTTGCATACTTTCGCGGGTTTTCATGTTTTTTCATGTTTTTTCTTGGTGCATTTGCCTACTTTTCCATGCGTTTGCGATTTTATGTCATTCGGTTAAATAATCTTCAGCTAATTAATTAGCAACACCTAACAATCGTGGGCCTGGTTACACACAAGCTCTGCCAGTAATTTTGGGAAAAAAAACCACGTACCGAGAAAAATTTAGAAAAACTTGCAACAACAAAAACAAAACAAAAGAAAACAATTAAGTAAAAATACGAAGACTTGCTGCATGCTTGAAAATTTTTATATGTAGTTGAATGTCTACTGAGACGAATTGTTGTTTTTGTTTTATTTTTTTTTTTCACAGCTGACTTGCCTATTTTCGCGCTTTGGCTAAGCATTATGCAAAAAGAAAACTTAACAAAGTGACAAACATACTGGTACATATACATGTATATCTAACCTGCAGTGGGTGCACGAAACTAGTCAGAAAAGATACTAGTTCCCAACTAGTATTTCCTAATTGAACTCAAACTAGGCTGCACAAATAAGGATAGCGTTGCCTAAGCCCATTAAACGGAAAAATCTATGGTATGGAGGATTTATGATGGGCTCATTACTTTTTCTTCTTCCTACAAAATTTGTTGCAACAGAGTTGAAAAAATGTCAATAAAATTTATTTTTAAAATTTGAGCTCTAGCGCTAGAATATGCCACTTATACCATTGAGACCGAGTACTTTCCACCCTGTCCTTAGGTATATAAACTATTGTCGCTTAATAATTACCGCTAAATTTGAACTATAATTTCTCTGCTCTATATTGAACTAGTTTGAGACTAGTCTCACAAATATATCAATCAATATTTCAGTGGAAATCCGGCTGTTGTTTGTACTAGATTGGAAGTAGTTTGCAACTAGTTGGTTCGACTGTAGGGTCCTGCCTGATTTTAAATAAGCTGTGTTTTAATTAGTATTTTTGTTGTTGTTTAGTTTGTGAACATCTCTTGGTTTTGTGACACTTTCTCGCACACATATCAACTCAGTTGTGTCATACACAATAACAACAATAAAACGGCTTATGTAAGACATGATGAGATGGTGAACGGTATAAGCAGATGAGGAGATATAATTTGCAAGGGATGTGGCTTCGAATGTGACCGACGGTACTAAATTTTGAAATTTCTTAGACAGACGGCCTAATAGGTTAGATAAGATGGCAACCACGGCAGCTTATACCGGCACAAGCTTCCAACTCGACAATAGAATTTGAGATAAGTCGGGCATTGATCTTTAATAAATAATCTGCAGATTCGTAAATCTCTAGGCCTGGATATTGACTACTTGTCCTTGGCAGACTTGGTAATATCTAAAATACTCAAGAGCACCAGATGACCACCCAACAGTCAATACTCCAATCACCGTAGATATTCGCCTTGGGCAAAGCTATTAGTTCCGTTAATCGCAATGTCAAGAGGCTAAAATTAATACCAATAATTTGGATCGATATACCTCCGAGTTTCTCTTCGAATTTGTGGCGTGCTTCTTCAAATGTTTCCTATAAAAGAACTTTTACTTTTTGCTCTCGAAGGGTTGCCAACTTCCGGCCATTGGGAAAAGCCAAAACAGTGTGTCACGCCGGCTTATAACGTGGTGCTAATGTCTGCTCATCTTAAGCGGGAACGATAGCACTTACATAGTGGTTCAGAAATCCACCACTTCAACGCTTCTGTTGTTGATGTTGTTGTGGCGATACTTCAACTACCAAGAAAGTGAGAGACTGCGGTAGAAGCTGTCTAGTCCTATCTGGATCCATTGTTTCTACATAACCATAAATTGCAGTCAGTAAAAGTTTGGCAGGCTCATCGGAAAATTTGGTATTTTTACAGCTACACACACACCTCCATGCGCCGACTTACATACAAAGATATGAAAAGAACGAAGCAATGCGAAAAGCAGAAGAACCAATTGAAATAGAAGCATAGCGAAGTACACGAACTGCTGACTGACGGATTGACTGATTGATCGACGCGCTGAACAACAAAGCTTACCTTGCAGCTACGTGATTTAAGTGAATTCACAGTTTTCTGACATTAATCGTTGGCTGGTCAAGAATGCCAAGTACGGGGGAGGGGTTGGGAGGCGTAGGAGAAGAGTTGTAAGCAAACAACCGGAGGCCCGCAAGCAACAAATGAAGATTTCAATAAATTTTTTTGTTACTTTTTAGTGAGGAAAACTGCCGAAAATGCATTTGATTTGTTGTTGTTGTTTTTTTTTTGGTTGTATTTCGCATTTTTGGCTGCTAATGGAATTTGAGGTCATTTGATTGTGGTAAAAACGCATAGCCAAATTAAATGGTTTTTGCAGCGTCACATTTCGTTTTGTTGTTGTTGTTGTTATTGTAGCAGCGTTCTTTGTAAACTCGTTTAATGCGGGGCATTGCATGTTTTTGAAGGTTGGCTGCTTTTTATACCTAGCAAACGAGATATGAGAGCTTTTTTTTTTTGGCTAACGTTAGACTTAGACTTGAACGGCACTAAGCGGCGCGAAGAAGTGCGAGCTAGGGAGGCCTTCGGGAGTTAGAGACCTAAGAATATATACGAGATTGGTAAGGCTGTCGAAAGAACAAAGAACCGCTCGGCCCAAATGTCGCATGTGTCACTCTGTAATGATCACAGGGTGGTAGGGTATCCCATCCTTCATATGCAGGGTGAGTGTTTTTATGGTTACAAACAACAAACCACAACAACAACACATGGTAGTTTCACATAGTTTCATTAAAGCCCACTTATTCTTGATGAACGCCGCCTAATCGGAGCACAGGGAGGGCACGTTCCAGCATATATCTATTAAGCCTTTTCTGCTGCCTTCCATGTGGAAACATTAAATTCTGCCATACTTAGCAGTCCAGTTTTATTAATCTGTTCTTTGGTTTTTGGCATTTAGTCTTCATTCCAATTCATCTTTCCTTAAAGTACTATGTAAAAAGCTTAGAAAGTTGATGTAACCTCTATCTCAAGTCTTTTCGATCAGTTTTGTCAACTATAAATATCCAATTATTGAGATCAGTGAAAGTGTGCCAAGTTTCTCTGCTCTACTACTGAAGTTGTTTTGCTTGCCCTTTCCTCCCTCTCTAAAGCACAGAAGACACTAAACCACCACTTAGGGGTAAAAAATGAATCGGTTCGTTTAAGCTTCAACCCATCGTGTAAAAATGAGATGCCCGAAACGGTGCTGACTATTGTTTTTTGGGGCCACCAACAACAATCTTCGTTAGGTTTGAGTTGCTTAGAGTTCAACTTCTGTGCAGCTGATATGATTCTTCTCCTTAAAACACACAACTGGGTATATAATTCTATTTCCAAAGCTTTTTTTCCCCAAATTTGCTAGCAATCAGATTTTCCATGCAAATTGCTTGTATTTCCGCAAGCAAACAAATGAGCTGAACTTCAGAGCGCCGTTTTGTATGGAAATTGTGTTTTGGTTCAGCAAAATTTGGCAACAAAAATATCAATTGAAAATTTTTGGCCAATAAAGCTAGTGTAGCTGATGCCAAGGCAATGAGGTATGCGCTCCGCTGTTTATGTTTTTTCATAATTCATTGTTGTTTTTGTGGCCCTACGTTTTTTGTCTTACACGGCTGCTTGATCAGCATTCGGTAGTAGTTTTTTTTTTTTTAATGAAATAATAAAAAAGGATAAAAGAGTCAAAGTCGTTTTCTCGCCAACACAGAGCTTCTTACTACCTTTATAAAGTTAAAACCCGGATACAAATGTAAAATATTGAAAAATTTAAAGTTAGATTAAACATGGATCGTTCTGAAACCAATAAAAATTTCAACTAGAAATACATAGTAAGTAGGTATTTGGGAAAAGTTGGGCAACTTTTTGGAGTGTCATTTTTAATTGGGATTATGTCACTTGGTGTTATGTCAAAGCCCCTCCGGAGGCTGCTGGTGGTGTTATAAACTCAATCTTTTTACTTGGGATTATGGCACTTATTGGTTCTTATGACACTATTGGGTATAAAGAAAAAGTTTAACAACTAAAAGGGGACTATGTGCAGAAAAACTATGGTTCACGAAGCCTGTGTTGGGTCGGCTAGTGGTTACTTTTTGTATAAGATCTAACCAAATGCGCCTACACAAAAGGCTTTACATAAAAACCGTTGATATGGAAGATGGTGTCAGATCGGGTAATCAAGGGTTATTATTATATCTCTTGGCTTGAGATTACATGTCTGTTTTGCTTGAAATTATGACGCTGAAGAGAGATTGTCACTCAAAGGGAAGTGTCATAATTCCACTTGGAGTTATGTCAGTCTAAGGAATCGATGCAAAAATTTTAATATAATTTCACAAAAAGCACACAAAAATTATATCAACACAAGCTGTAATGTAATAAAGCAAATCAAAAAGACATAAAAAATTAATTTTAATGTCATTTCTTAAGAATAGCTTAAACAATTAAAAATAAAAATAAAAAATTGAGTGTAAAATCACTGTTTGCCCACCTTTCTTTTCTTTCTCTTCACCGGCTTCTGTTTTTCATATAGTTTATCTCTTACTCATCTTACAATGTCACTATCACTATCACTATCACTATCACTATCACTATCACTATCACTATTACTATCACTATCACTATCACTATCACTATCACTATCACTATCACTATCACTATCACTATCACTATCACTATTACTATCACTATCACTATCACTATCACTATCACTATCAGTATCACTATCACTATCACTACCACTATCACTATCACTATCACTATCACTATCACTATCACTATCACTATCACTATCACTATCACTATCACTATCACTATCACTATCACTATCACTATCACTATCACTATCACTATCACTATCACTTTCACTATCACTATCACTATCACTATCACTATCACTATCACTATCACTATCACTATCACTATCACTTTCACTATCACTATCACTATCACTATCACTATCACTATCACTATCACCATCCCTATCACTATTACTATCAATAGTGATCTATCCTCATCCCTATTCCTATTCCCGTTCCTATCCTAGAAACAACTGATTGCTAATACCGGTATCAAACCTTAACTTTGATAGCCATATCGTAGAAACATCT
>OX608079.1:21852531-21920031 GCA_951509765.1 Sphenella marginata
AAACAACATTAAACATCTGCTTATTTGCTCATCTGCTCAACACCTGTTCATTCACCACACACACAGTCACTCTAAACTCTCATGAGTATCCCAGCAAGCCCAACTGATTCGCTTGTGATAATATTATCGCTGCGATACTTCGCGCCAATAGATCAGCGAACCCGATTTCCCAGCAGAGATACTCGTCGTCTCTGTGGCTAAACGATATTCTAACTAGTTCCACCCACCATAGACCATAGGTTCTAACTCTGCTGTTGCTTCGCGCTTTAGCATTCTCCAAAAAAAAATTATTTTTATTATTTCAGATTCGATCTTTTCCGAACTAGTCTGAGTTGAGTTAGAAAATTCTCGCAATTAACGAGTATAAGTTCTGACTTGTTTGAGTTTTTACTGCAGGGTTGCAATTAATGAAGCTGTAGCCAGTTCGCTGTCATTTTCGCATCTTCCACGCAGAACTCAGTTGGCTCCACAGAAGAAAATCATGTCATATCATTGATGTCACTGTGGTAACAAATTGTTTTTGTTTTTATTGCTTAACTGCGCTGTCGTTCCTGCTGTTGCTGTTATGACGTCAATGATTTTGTTAATAATACCAATCATTTCTGTTAAAGTTCATAAGCTTTTGTTGTTTTTAGCAGAGAAATCGATGTAGTATATTAACTTATCTTATTTCAATTTATAATTTATTAAAAATCAGATAGGTGGCAACACTTTAATTTAACTTAAGAGGTAACACCTTATTAAAAGATCTTAGAATGTAGAAAATTACTAATATAGAAAAATTTAACCAATTGGATGAGGTATTTTTTCAAAATAAACCCTAATGTACAATAAAAAAAATATAATAGTAATAGGTGGCAACCCTAATGTATAGCTTTACCTAAAAATATTTGTATTTAAATATTACTTAAAATACTTTTTGACTGATGTCCATATTGGTTTTCGTCATTTCATTTTATCATTTATCAAAATCATATAGGTGGCAACTCTATAAATTAAAATTAGAAAAAACGCCCAGTTGCATTATCTTAGAATGCAGAAAATGTTTAATATTGAAAGATTTAACCAAATGCATCAAGTATTTTTCGAGATAAAAGCGGCTATGCAAAGGAATAAATATAATGGGATTTGGTGGCAACCCTACCTCTAAATTTTTGTAGTGAAATACGACTTAAAATACGTTTCGGTTGATAGCCATATTGGAACACATTCTTAAGTATTTATTGAGACATTCTTGTTAAATTTTTCATTACAACATTATCTATATTGTTCGATAGCACCTCGTGTGTTACATGGGCACCCTGTACATATATAAGTCTATCAATTTATGCCTAGCGCAACTAGTTATAGACATCAACTGAAACTGTATTTCTGTAGTCATTTCAGAAGTTCCCTTTTAACCAGTTACTGTTGTTGTAATTTCATAATAGCGTCACAAAGAAGTTACACCGTCACTTTGGGATATTCATGCCGTCTAACGGCATCAAACGTCCTTCCCAATTTTATTTTATTTTATTTTACTTTTTACATACATACAATGGTCGCACCTTTAAAGCGCAGTTAAACTAATGAAAAGCTGCAAGGCAACTTGATATTGAGTAATCCTACTTGTTGTTGTTGTTGTTGTTTTAATCCTACTTCATACACATTTGCTGTATTCTTTTGTTAACGAGTTACAAAAGAGCAATGAAACTCTAATTTAAGCTTATATGACCATTTCTTAGCCAGTATGGCAGATGAAGCAAGTTTTATTACTTTTTTGGGAGTATAAAAAAGTTGCATTGTTGCTTTCATAACAGCCGCCATCCGGTGGGTGCTTCAGCTTCATACCATTCAAACTTTGGAGGAAGATCAATGCGCGCTTCTTTTTTATGTTTAGTAGATCGAGCACATTATTTTAAGAAATTTGCTTTTAAAATAAAATATTTGACCTGGCTCCGTAACACGACCACCGGATAAACGCATTTAAGTATCTTGTTCAATTTGAAGTAATGGCATACATATTGCGGCTTGAAGCAGTACAACAACTTGATTTCTAAATGTTTGAAAATAATTTTTATTTATTTCCGAGAATTTCTGTTGTTTTTTTGCATACCACGCAGTATCCTTCCACATGTTATTTTTCAACCCGCTGACAAAAGGAGTCGACTGTGATCTAGCTATTGTTGTCTGTACGTGTGAAGATGCAACCACATTGAAGTACAGTGACCAAATGTGGTAAGTAAATAAGCGAATAACTGGCTTTGAGGTTGCATCAAGTGTGGCAAAGCACGACATATTACGAACGGTGTAAAGGCCTTTTTGCTTAAGATACAGGGCTTAAGAGGAATACAATTTATATATGCGCCGAAATTTATTTTTCTCTCAAGTGTGTTTTCTTATGTATGTATGTTTGTATCTATAAATTATACCTAGTTGTGCGTGGTTTTTAGTTGCATCATTGAGTCTAGCATACTAGTTAAGCTTATCAAACTGAGTCGATGGTTTTTTAAGACCTTGAATGCTCGATTCGTTGATTTTAGTCACCTGTGGTAGCTTGTAGATACCCCCACTTTTCAAAATCATGCGAAAAAGGTGGGCTTTGTTAAGTCTAAATAAGTTCTTAAAACAAAGTAAGAGGAAAAAGAGATTTTATAGAAGTAGGCGTGGCAGCGCCCACTTTTTTTTATAACTGTACTAGTATATAATAAAATTTAATATTTTTGTATGATATCCAAATCACTGGAATTTGTGATGCAGTTTTGCAGTATACCTCAATAAATTTTATGAATTCTGTGAAAAAAAATTTCTAAATTTGATTTTATATACATCTAGCCTTTCTTAAAATAATTTTAATTATGCAAAAAAAAAATCTCAAATCACGACTGTATGTACATTTATGTGCACCACTGTAGCCCCTCGGATATCACACATTATCACACAACTGGGTATATAATGTTCGGTGTCAACTGCACTTAGACATATTCACGTAAGTTTTTTCTTTTTGTCATTTCTTTGGCTGTCGTTCGTTTGAGGTTAAAGCGCATCTTCGGCACGTTTTTCCGTTTTCACATAAATGCATTTAATCATTATATTTAACTCTTACCCAAAGTCAAATGATTTTGCGAAAATAAAATAATATCAAACACCGAGAAATCCTGCTATTCCTCATTTTCTGCATACCAGCCGTTTGTAGTCGACTTTAATTGATTAAATTTAAATATAAATAGTTATTTAACTAATGTGTCTTTATACATACATATAATTAATAATTCAATACAACAACATTAAACAAATTTTTTTTCATTGCAGATTTTTTTGTCTTTAAAATGGACCCAACATCATCTTCCGCATACAAAACTTTGCTCTGCTGTAAGTTTATTCTTAATATGTAAACTAACTGTAATTCGTATTGCCCTCTGTATATGTAACTGTTGTATAACTATTAAAAGGGTGTGGCACCTCCTATGACAACTTAACTTTTTAGGCTGTATATCTGTAAACAAAATATTCAGCCTAATTTTTAAAACAGCCTCAATAAAAAAAATCTATTTGGCCAGGATAATAAGTCAATACGGTTATTTTGATTTTCTGTTTTTCCGACAGGGTGAATGCTAGATTTATGTATACTGGAACGATTTTCCGTCATCAATTGTCAATTGTTGTTTCTTTACAAACCGGTTTCGGCGATCCGCCATCTTCAGTGTAAGTTTTCGAAAGAGAACGTTGAGTGAAAATCCGTCCAGTAGTCAATACGTTTTTCTGATATTAGGGGATAGGCCAAAAAATAATAATATAAGATTAGGTGGCAACCCTACCTAGAAATAATTTTGCTAAAATACTACCTAAAATACCGTTTTATCTATGGACTTTGGCTAGGTGGACCCCTTCGCACAGAATGTCATAAACATTCACTTTCTTTCGCCATTATTCAAGAACCTGAACATTAAAAAATGTCCACTTACATTCTCGAGTAAGAACGTTCTTTTTATTGTTCATCTTCAATATTTTGCTGGTAATCTTTACGAATACATTGGCGAGTCGATGTCCTTCATCTTCAGAAACGAATGCATAGGTCGCAGGAGTTCGTTGTGGCAGTACATTTTAAAATAGCTATTGCAGGCACACCGACCGCTATGTGAACCAAAAATTTATTTTGGCCAGACTTGTTAGCTATATTCTGGGATTATCTCGAAGCCTTTCCGGGACAATTTCGGGATTGGTTTCGGAACTTTTTCGAGATTATTTTGGAAAGTTTTTTTTTAAGAACGGACATACTATCTCAGAATGAGTTTCAAAAAGGCCCTAATTGAATACATTTTAAGCTGAGATAGGGAGTTTTGAAAAAAATTCTGCAATGCGATCTCCCACTCAGCCGTCGATATAAGTTTAGATTTTCTCATTTGAACGTGGGAGTTTGAAAATAAATGAAATGCAAACACACAAAGAACAAAACTGTATACCTTTCCGGCGAGTGTATTGCATGTCCATCTCTGTCGTAGGTCAACAGAAATGCAAAATAGTTGTGTCTGCCATCACACCAAACCGCAAACTTGACCCAACACCCTGTCTATGTACATATGTGTGTTTCGACACGCTGACAATTAGCGCATCAAAAAATGCAAACATGTTTTTATCTGAAATTTGCCATTGTGCTTTGACTTTTCTGGTGTCGAATTTCAAATGCACCCAAGTGACTCAGATTGATGAGCATTTTACGCAAGACTCATAAACATGTCTACAAAACAAATGCCGCTAGTAATTCATAAAAAACGCATTGCAGCAAAACATTATTCAAAACGAAACATGCACAAATTAACATAATAAAAAACATAAAAAAATTACAATAATTTTTTACAATAAATAAAAGCCACACACATGCCAATCAATTGAAAATCAACCGACCACAACTTCGAGGCTAAACAAATTAGTCGTCTGCACAGCGGCCACACTGCTGCTCGGCTGCCGCACCGCAAAACCGAGCCGCGTAACGAATTTGTAATAATTCAATTGATTAGTTGTTGGATATTGTAGACATATTGGTGTCTTAATTATGAAGCTTGATTTGCGTGAGTGCATGTTTGATGTGTGAAGACGAAGTCAAGTGAATTTTATTATTTGTTTTTGTTGTTGAAATTTTATGCTACCAAAAATTAACATAATTCATGTGAACAGCTAATGATTTTTGGTAATAAATTGAGAGGCACTTAGACATCTTGAAATTTTTATTACTTTGGATACCGAGATCGTAACTGGAAATATTTTAAGGAGTTTCAGATTTATCTTAACTTGAATTTAAGTAAGGAGAGGTTTCAAAAATAAAATAAAATAAAATAAAATAAAATAAAATAAAATAAAATGAAATAAAATAAAATAAAATAAAATAAAATAAAATAAAATAAAATAAAATAAAATAAAATAAAATAAAATAAAATAAAATAAAATAAAATAAAATAAAATAAAATAAAATAAAATAAAATAAAATAAAATAGAATAAAATAATTTGTGTATTTAAGGTAAATGTCCATAATTTCGTGGTACTAAGGAATTTTCTGACTTTCTACCTCTCTTGCGTAAAAACGGATGAAGGAAAACTAAAAAAGTAAATTTTTCCCATTGAGTTGATCTATTAAGATAGCTTTCCATTTAATTTCAAACAAAACTAACAAATGTTTTATTTTATATAAATAAAAATGTGTGAGTACCTCAAATGTCCCTAATTTCGTGGCAAAAATTTTCTGATGTACCTAACTTCGTGGTAAAGTGTCCCTAATTTCGTGGTATTTGGTTAAACTCTAATTTTATGGAAAATGAAAGTTATTTTAAACGCAAATTCCTAAAATTTATTTATTAAAATTTATGTTCAAAAATTTCAAATTTTAAATAATTTTTTTATTGTTATTGTATTTATGAAAAGAAAGCGTTTTAAGACCAAGTAAGTATTAATTTGTTTAGTACTTAGTAATCAATTGATTAGACGGATTTTTTAATTGTTAATGATTACTTCAATTGGTTTTTGAGAAAAGGCAATTAGTAATTGATTGCGATTGAAAAAATCAAAAAAAAAAACCAATAAAAAAAAATTTATTTAACTGATGTAATTTGTTACTTTTCTCAAAATTTCTTTTATTTATTATTACTAAAAATGTTTTTTTTTAATTTTTGTGTTTTTTTGGTCTTTTAAGTTTTTTTATTTTTAAACAAAATAAATAATTAAAAAAAAAATAGTTTTAAAACAAAAATAAACAATAAAAAAAATTAGTTCAATAATTGATGTAGCTTATTATTTTTTATTATTTCAAAAAATGTTTTTTTTTTTAATTTTTTTGGTATATTTTTAATTTATTTGTATTTTTTTAATTTTTATTTTTTTTAAATTTAATTTGGTTTTTTATTCTTTTTTTTAATTTTTTGGTTTCTTGTTAACAATGTATCTAAATGCGCAGTATACCACGAAATTAGGGGCATGCGATAAAATTGATGTAGGTAATTTCGTGGTATCGCTTTAAGCGGTAGTATGAGTTTTATATTTAAAATTTTTTGTTTATTATCGCTATTCATTCATAACAAAAGCAAAAAAGTATAAATCTTGACATATTTTTTTAAATTAAATCAAAATTTATTGAATAAACAAAAGTTCTATAATGCCATTATTTCGTTAAAATGTTGTGCTTCGCAGAGCTTTTCGATTAAAATATTGACGAATGGGTTAATAAAAGTGTACCACGAAATTACGTCAAAATCTTCCTCAGGGGTCTATTTAATAATTAAAATACTAAAAATAATAGGGTATCCTATGAAATGTGAAAGAAAATAAGGAAAACATAAAGTATTATATTCCCTTAATTTCGTGGGTACCACGAAATTAGGTACATCACAAAAAACATGTGTCCCTAAATTCGTGGTATTTAAATATTAAATAAAATGTAAATGAAAAGTTATTGAAATAAGTTTTGCAGTACTAAAAACGTTTAAGAAATGTTAAATAAAACCAAAAAAATTATCATCAAAAAAAATAAATTAAAGATACAATTTTTACAGGCTTAACAAAATCTACTGGTCTCCTTAACAGTTTCCTTAAGAGGCCTCCCTACAAAAGGCTCATTTTATGAGCTTCCAACTTTATAATGCTTGTTATTTAATAGGTTTAATTTTGAAAAATTTGCAAAATATCCATTATTACACCCGAAAAGTTAATCTTTATTATGAAATTTTCAGTTTTAAAAAAAACTCGACAAATTCCTTGTTTGAAAGAAAATATCGAAATACCACGAAATAACGTACTTCCACGAAATTATGGACATTTACCTTAAATGAAATGAAATGAAATAAAATAAAATAAAATAAAATATTTTGTTGTTGGTTTTTGCGATCTTTCTTGTTTTTACATATTTGTAAGTTTTGCAAGCTTGAGATCAGAGAAACAATAATTCGTAATGAATTTTAATTGTCAGTTTTTGGGAAAAATTGATAATTGGAGAAAAATTACATTGTTAAATCACAGCGATGGATAGGATTACATGTTTCAGAGTTTCCAAGCTCATCATCAGATCCCTTTTCGGACACTGGGATGCGAACCAGTGTCTGCACCAAAGCCGCTGTTAGAAAATTCTAACATCTAAGCTATGATGCCCTGTGACGTCACAATGTACTTATCTCCACTTCAATTAATTCCCTTTTTGTTTGTTTGTTCTTGCCAACAGTGAGCACACATTGTTGTTAGACCTTCGGTCATACGAACGAATGCGTGTGCTGGACTTTTTTGTTTGTACATATTTATGTACGTAAACCCGTGCTACGGTTCTTAATATTTTGTTGTTGGTTTTTGCGATCTTTCTTGTTTTTACATATTTGTAAGTTTTGCAAGCTTGAGATCAATTCTCCAATTATCAATTTTTCCCAAAAACTGACAATTAAAATTCATTACGAATTATTGTTTCTCTGATCTCAAGCTTGCAAAACTTACAAATATGTAAAATAAAATAAAATAAAATAAAATAAAATAAAATAAAATAAAATAAAATAAAATAAAATAAAATAGAATAAAATAATTTGTGTATTTAAATGAAATGAAATGAAATAAAATAAAATAAAATTAAAAAAAATTAAAAAAAAGTTTAATTAAATTAAATTATGATAGTAAAGAAAGAAAGAGAAAGAAAATAAGATGAATGTTAGATTATTCGAAATGCTTTTGTTTTTGAAACGACTGTGCGAAATCTCGTCTAAATAAATTCACTAATTTTAAGCGCTATCAGTTCATTCTAAGAAAAATGTGAAATACATATAGACGTTATTTAATTAAATACTAATTGAACACTTTCTGGTTTATTTATAGCTCTATTGCTCGCCACATTTCTCAGCATCAGCAAAGCCGAAGCAAGTGTAAGTCATTGCTCAATAAGAGAAATTTTCTTATCTCAAATCTGAATCTCGTTCGAGCTGGGATGATTAAACTCTCTTGACATGAATTTAATTTTCGATTTTTACATTGACTTTTATACGAACTCTTACCTTGGCTTTACATTTCTCTTACAGAGCGATAGCACACCAGCGCGAGTGCTAGCCAAGCAAACTGGTGCCACACAGTTCGAAGAGGAACGCCTTGAAGCGCACACGGATTGTGAAGAACATAAACATCATTTGAAGAAGCGCGCTTCAGACGAGGATGTCGACTATGAGGTGTACCAGGGTGTCGTTGGAAGACCAGGCATTGATTTCCCCATCTATCCCCGCATACCGAGAACGTCATTCAGTTGTCGCTCATTTGGTAATGGCTACTTTGCTGACATGGAAACGGATTGTCAAGTAAGTCGGAGCTCCTTTGTATGTTTTGTTCGCAGATATAATCGTTTTCACAACTTTTCAGGTCTTTCACATCTGCGAAGAAGGGCGCAAGATATCTTTCCTTTGCCCGAATGGTACTATCTTCCAACAAAGTGAACTCACTTGCGACTGGTGGTTTAAGGTAAACTGTTTGGGCTCAGCTGGCTACTATGCGGACAGTGCGGAAATACTCAACAAACAGCGCGTGCAACGTATACGTCCCTCAGTGCCAGTACAAGGTTTCAATATTGTCGGCGGTGGTTTGAATATCAAGCCGAAAGTAACAAAACCAGTGCCACGCTCACGTCAGCAACTTAAGCCAGAGCGACGGTTCGATTCAAATGAAGAGCAACCTTCCATGGAGGCGGTGGACTTTGAAGATATTTCGGGAGAGAAACAGCTAAAAGGCGCGAAGACACAAATACCAGCGAGTATTGATAATAACAACAACAACGATGAAATTCAAATCCCAGCAGAGAGTGGCTCTTTTGTGGACGGCAGGCGACGTAACAGTTTTGGCACCGAGAAGCCCAACTCAGAGACGGTAGAAACAAAATCAACAGAGGCGCGTGGACGGAATAATGGTAGAAGTGGCGCATATGTGGATGGAAGGCGTGGTGGTAATGCAAGCAATAATGGGGATGGTGGTAAAAATGGAAATGGAAATGCGAATGGAAACAGCAAGGACACTGGTTCCAGTGGTAAGAGAACAGGGAGTAGAAACGGAAATGGAAACAACAATGCTGATAACGCCAGCGGAGCCTCAGATAGCAGCAGTGAGCGCACACGTGAAGGCTATAACTATTCAAAGGGAACGACAGAGCGCATACGCGACGGTAAACGCGGCCAGCAACGCTATCGCGAAGATGGACAAATACAGCTTAGCTCAGCAGAGTCGAAAGACGTGAGCACCGAAAGTCGTGAAACGAATAAGAAACCTTCATTGCTTGATAAGCCAACAGCGCGTCAAGCAGAGGTGCGCGCGGCCAAAACGCGCGCTGGATCAACAACCAAAGCTGAGACAGATGCTGATGAGCCCAAATACTCGACACGTTTTGTAGAGCCACGTGTACAAAGCACAACGCCATATCACGCCGTCGGCACGTATTCGACCGCGCGAAAATTGGATACAACACGTAGCACCCCGTTCTATACGCCAACCGTACCAACAGTGGCCAAATCGAAGACTACAGAAGGTAAAGGATTTTATATCAAAGGTGCACCAGTAGCGGGCTCAAATATTGTGGCCTCTACACCGAATCCCAATCGTTATAATTTTGGCACCGAGACACCCATCAGTAATAGGCGAAGAGTGAATACGCAAGAGAGCACTACACCCGCTAATCCCATTACGACGATACGCCCACTGATTATTGGAATGAGACAGCACGATTCTGCTGAGCGTCAAAAAGTTGACGCGTCAGTGCAGCGTTCCAGAAAGCGCATCGAATCGGCAAGTCTGATCACAACTACAACAGCGCCTGCTACCACAGGACCAACCTACCTGCCACGCAACTCTGGACGTCCAAAAGCTATTAAAGATGCAGGCGGTGACGATTTCCTCTCTGCGCCACAGCCATCACTCGAAGGTAGCGACGCAGTACAACGCAACGTGCAGGAAATGATCAAAACCATTAATATGCTCAAGAATAAGTTCGATGATGTCGATCAGGCGAAATTCCAGGGACAAGCGCGTGAAGGTCTAGATATTCCACCGTCCTCCGGCCCAGACGCTTTAGTCTCACTCGCCAAATACTTTGAGGGTGAGCAAAATGCAGCTGCAAATAGCAATGCGCTTGGTAACACTGCCGCTGCGACTATGGCTTCGATCTTGTCGATGCCACTGAAAGCAAGCGAAGATGCAACTGAGACAACCACCAACGACACACCTGGTGTGAGTAAAAAAGCAGACGACATACGCGCCAGTCTGCTGAGCGAGCGTACAGTCAACGAGTATGCGAATTTATTCGGACTTGACGGCACCGAAAGTAAACCTACGACAGATGCGAGCATAGCATCGCGCGACGTTAGCGTAACCATGACTGCAGCTGGCAACGGCAGATTCACATTATTCCCACAAATTGGTACCACTGGTGCCACGATTAGCGCGCTCGCTGGTAAACCCGACTCACGTAAAATTGCGCAGGTATTCTCGGAAGCAATTACAAGCTATTTGGAAGATCCACAAACATTCCGCGCGCAATTGCAATCGGTGAGACCAACCGAACCGACAGTAGTCAGTGGTAAGCCAAACTTTGAGCCTTTCACAGTCACCGACCGATCGCTATTTAGCTCAGGCACTGGCGCCACATATTTGCCCACACAATCACCGCCCATCACCGATGCACCTGCGACTGCTTCAAGCATAGCTGCCGAGATCAATAGCAACTTTGACTTTTCGACGCAATCAAACGAAATTTTTAGCACCACAGATGTACCAGATACCACAACATATAGACCGCGTGGTGGTCATGGTAGACGTGGACATAATCTAAGACAACAATTAACTGCTGAGCTCACTTCACCACTCGCAGACTCAAACGAACACGAGGAATTCCTACATGGCGAACACACGCAATCGTTTGTGATGTCGCATGCCAACAGCAGTGGCAAACTGAGCGCAACACAAACAACCGAAAATCCATGGAATCATATTTCACAAACCGACTTCATCGACCCGCTCACCATCAATGATGGTCTTATGAAGGACCCACGCACCACAACCACAGTCGCCGCCGCTAAGGAGTCCACCACGCATACGCCAGCCACAACAGTGCGTGGCCAATTGAGTATATTGTCAGCGGATGCGAAACGTCCGAGTGCGCGTCGCATTGAGTCGTATGTGCGCGTCGGTTCTGCCGAAGAAACTACACGACATCCCTCAACCCCACACGAATCACCCGAGTTCGATACATGGCAAGAACTTTTCCATAGCTACAATTTGCCACAAGAATCGCTGCCATCGAGCAATGGTCTGCAGCGTATAGCCAATAAACTCTTTGGCGGTCTCAATGAATCGGAAGCGCTGCATCTGAAAAATGTAATGCAACAGGCAGAACACAATCGCCAAGTGCTCAGTCTTTTACTCTTACTCATACAGACATGCGATGATCAGAATGGTCGTGCCTTGGAACGTTCGCGCAAACATCTTTTGAATGCGCTCATTGATATGGATACGAAAATGACGCACACTGATAACGGTAAAACGGCGCATCTCAAAGGCAATCCGCCATCAAATGCAGCATCAACAGCCACACAATTCGTGGCCACGACAACGTCACGCACAGCCGAGACAACACAGCGCCAATCGGGTACAACGAATTATCCGTCGGCCGGCAGCACAACAACGGATGCGACGACCACTGGCGGCATTGGTGCTACGCAGTCGAGCGCCAGCGTTGAGGCGACAACGAAATTTGAAATACGTGTCGAAGATCCGGAAGAGAGCACAACTACACTGAGTCACGGTGGTGGTGGTGGTGGTGGTGGTGGTAGCGGCGGCGGCAGTAGCTCAACCTCCGATCAGCGTGCGCTAGAGCTGCTCAAGTCATTGTATTCATTGGCTTCCAAATTCACGAGTCGACGATAAATTTGCGCCTTGTGGGGTGTTCACTGATAATCAAATGGTAAACTAGTTCTGATTCATTGTCGCGTATGTATGTGTGAAATGTCGCGTGTGGCCCGTCGTCTGAATTTTGAGGCCAATCTCTGCTTGGCTGCCGACACATTTAACGCCTACTCGCTTATCGAATACTTCGCAATAACTAATTACACAAGCTAAATATTCCTACTTTTGTTTCAACTGAATTCATTTTTATTTTTCCCTCTTTTTAACTATTTATTTTTTAGATTTTTTTCTATTATTTTTAAATAAGTATCTATATAAGTTTAAGTGTCCCCGAATCAGGACAACTGTTTATAGTGCAGTTAATCATTTTTAAAATCGGAAAACTATATGAGATTTGTAACTTAATTTGAAAAAACAAATTTGTTTCACATATTCTTTTTTGTTTTTATTTAATTTTTTTCTTTTGCTTTTCTTTTCAATTTAACTTTTTATTTTTTTTTAACCCAAAAATACTTGTTTGCTGCCTCGAGCTCAAGTGAAATAATAATAAAAATAATGTTTTCCACTTTTTTATTTGGTCATAATTTTTTTTTATTTGTTTTTTTTTTGCTTAATTATTTTTTTAACATTTTTCATTTCTTTTTTGATAGTTTTCTGTACTTTGTTTTATTAAATTTTAATGTAATTTTTCTTTGTATGTTTTTATAAATAGCATTAAGTTTTAAATACAGATTTTAGCTCGAATATGCAAACAAAATCAATTTTTTTTTTTTGGAAAAAACAAAAAAAAAATCTAAACATTTAAAAAAAAATATTAAAAATATTTTTTTTGCTCATTTTATAAACACTTATTGTAAACGCCATTTTTCGTTCAAAATTTATGATTTGTTTAGAAAAAAAAATATTCTATTACTGTTGACGCTCTTGTAAATATTTATTACCTATTAGAAAAGCCACATTTTATTTTGCCACACTGTAATATTATTTTTGAATTTATATGTAAAATGAACGAATAAATAAATGAATAAAAATTAAAAAAAAAAAATTAAAACAAAATTTAATGCAAATTACTTATTTTAACTAAATGTAGTAAAGAATGAAGGTGAGTAGCTCCAAATATCAGGGATGGGCACATTTCCACAAAATAGAAAACGAAGAAGAAGAATAGCGGCAGTTGAGCAGTTAAAGGGATGTTTGACCTCGTGAGTTGGTATTCCTACATGCTAGGCAATTATTTGGTATGGTTGGGCTGAGTCTGGGTAAGAGAGTAAGAGGGAAGGTATCGTTTTGCTACCGCATTACAATGCTATCTTACGGTTAGCCGAGCATCAACAAGGGTTCCGCACTTCATGTGATAAACACACGGAAAACTTCATCATAAGACTGATCTCATAGCAGTTGACTTGACTAAAGTCTTTGTGACCATTAGCCGAGACACACTACTTCCCTTGATAGTGTTCTTTTTTCCACTACCTACTGTTTCATTTCTACAGATCGAAACTGCTTCTCCTACCTAAAGCGGATAGCAAACTTTCTTAAGTGATTAAATATTCTGTTAACTAAATAAGCTCTGCTTCAAAATCCTGATCTCTCCATCTCTACATCTAGACTAGACACTCTCGGAAGATTTGTTTCACCCTTTGAACCTTCGGGAATATTCTGAGCTCCTAGCCCCTAAACCCGAGTGAAAATACCCTCCAAGCAGCAAAAAGGGAAGCAAGAAACACACCCAGCTCCAAGGCAATGGGTGAGTCAATCAGGAACTAGTTGTGGACCTCTCGGAGCACCAAGCTCAAAATGATCCCTTAGCAGATAGCGCTAATGGAATACCCTAACAGGCAACCTGTATCCAAAGCAAATTAGGGGCATTGCCAGGCACAGCGTGGGGTTACGTGACACGAAACAAAACGGTTTGATTCGGCGATCTAGAACGTACCACAACACCTCCGACATCTATAAGGAATCAATAAGGTATTTATGAAACACCTGCCCGGACTGGGCCCAATGACTGCTCAGCCCGGAAGTGAGTCGTTAGCGGAACAGTTTATGCACAACTACGCAGTACTAAGAACTTGCGTTTCGAGCCCAACTTTTGTGGGAACGAGTTTGTGTGATCACGTCGAACCACCTAGGTCACCTGACAAAAAGGTGTTCTCCAAGAAATCTTGTACGCAACGAGCCCCTGTGTCCTTCATATCCTGTAGATTATAACTGCGACATGAGGTGTGGCATCTCAATGCCATCCGCATAGTTTGAGCAGCAACTCTTCCCTTCAACAGCTGAAGATCTCACTTCGATATAAGAAGCCCACAGACTCCGAGAAACACTAGGAAAAAGGAAAACGAGGGAGCTTAAGAAACACCTTCGCTTCCGCATATCCAAATCGCGCCGAACTAACTCATTATCCGTATCGCGAAATGAGCATGGCGTCCTGCCTCTCCTCGACGAGTCAAAGTGCGGGACATCGGGTACCGAACAAAATTTAATGATGACACCCACTCCTATTAGCTATTCTTTTGGCAACCCTCTTATGGGAGTAGAAGAGCATTCCCACTCTGCTCGAAGCATAAGGAAGAAAGTGGAGAACGGTTTGATATCCCTTGGTGTTTCCAATTGAAGCAAATTGGAAGAGGAAACGACTGTTGGATGGCCAAAAAGGCTTAAGCCTTAGATGCAACTTTGAGCTCATCATTCTTTCGCAAATATGCAGAGTATAATAGCCCCAGTTCAATTAGAGCGTCAAAAGGCCTTGGGACTCGGACAAGATATTAGTACTTGAATGCGATCGTAGGGCCAATCAACTGAAAATTTATTTCTTTTTTCTTTGAATTGAAATATTTAGAAAATCTAGCAAACTGCTCCAGTGACCTTTGAGAGCCCATTAAAAATTCGGTCAATCTTGGCAGCTCCTTTTGCCAATACAAATTTTAACGATGATCTTGATACTTGCAACAAATGACGATTTCTGCGCCCATTAAAACAAATCGTCTTTAAGATTTTTCAAGAGCCTTGGCATTTCATTTCTTTCAATCTAGTCGTGGCGTTCGACACTAAACAATTTTATTTGGTCTAAAAGTCTTATGGAGATCTAAATAAACTTTATAACCAAATTAGAGTTCAACTTGACATTTGAACTTAACAAGGCTGCCGATTAAATGGCAGAATGGCGCAGCTTGCCAGGATATCATCTGACCTTCAAGTAATGTGAATGAGCTGAATAAATTAAAAATAATCATCGAAAAATATGTAAGCAATGCAGGTTTGTAATGAAATTTTATTGACACATTACATATGTACATACATGACAAGCAAACATATGTATAAACATTCCTAATGCAAATGGAAGCAGCTGATTAAAGCAGGGACCGAGAAAAGTCCCTCAGTTTTAGAAATATCTCAATGAAATTATCCAAGCGGGCGCCATTTTGTATAGCATTCATCATTTGACGGAACCAGCAATATCAGATCAATTCAACGCATAGCTCCCTTACAATCGATTGTTCCGATAAACGAGTTTTCGTCTATAACTCCTGGAATAAAGAAGCTAGGAAAGTAACATTTCACAAGTTTAGTGCATATTACATGCGTAATGTGTGTAGTGAAAATCATTCAGATCGGATCATTATAACATATAGCTCCCATATAGTCGATAACTTCGATAAATGGATTTTGACCTATAACGCTTGCAATTAAGAAGCGATTAACTCAAAATTTTGCAGGCTTGGTACGTAATTTTTCCGTAATGTGTGTAGTGAAAATCACCCCGATCGCACAAACGTAACATGTAGCTCCCATGTAATCGATAGTTTCGATAAATGGGTTTTTGGCTATATATTTTGCAGTTAAAAAGCTAGAAACATAAAATTTTTTAGGGATGGTACTTATTATATATCTAATGTGTGTAGTAAAAATCAGACAGATCGAAGCTATATAATGCATAGCTCCCATAGAATCGATAGTTTCGATAAATGGGTGTTGTGCTAGGTATCTTTAAATTAACAGCTTTGAAAAGTTTATACCAGTTGTATGTACTTAAAAATGTAATGCGTATTAATGAAAGGTATAAAGCCTTCCGCACAGCCGAGGACAGCCCTTACCTTACTTCTTTTAATTTTGCTATCGATTAATTTCTGGTGGACGTTGTAAAAAAAAAAACAATTTGAATATCGATATATGTATCTATGTAGTATTCAGCTTTTTCTCCTTTTATCAGCTTGAAAATAGGTCTTTGTTGTTGTAAAAACTCTAAAAGTTCTGACTAAAAAATTTTAAAATTATACATAAAAATGCATTGTGACGTCACAGGGCATCATAGCTTAGATGTTAGAATTTTCTAACAGCGGCTTTGGTGCAGACACTGGTTCATATCCCAGTGTCCGAAAAGGGATCTGATGATGAGCTTGGAAACTCTGAAACATGTAATCCTATCCATCGCTGTGATTTAACAATGTAATTTTTCTCCAATGATCAATTTTTCCCAAAAAAACTGACAATTAAAATTCATTACGAATTATTGTTTCTCTGTGTCTCGAGCTTGCAAAACTTACAAATATGTAAAAATTTTCAAGCTTAAACATTTCTTGGAGATAAGTTCAATTCTAAAAATTTCTGCTCTGGCCTATTGGCCTTTATTCCGCATGACCAAAAAGTGTTTTAGCATGAAAATAAAATTTTAGCACATATTTATCGATATGTTTTCTCTTAAATATCGATTTATCGATACTTTTTTCTTAAATTTCTTGTATGCCAAATACAAAGTTAGACGAAGAAATGGGTTCTATTAATGTTAGATTGTAGCCCTATAGTAAAATGAATGGGTCCAGCTCTAGGCGGCAAATAGATCTTGACCAAAAATCCAAGACAATAGAAGATGAGTATTCGGGCGATTTCGCTTGAAATAGCTGCTCTAATCTGGGGGCTGCTAAACTCAGAAAAGGTCATTTGCATCCTGTTTAATTTTCTTATTAAGTAAACCAAAAGTAATCATAAGGTGACTGATTGGAAAAGTTAAAAATTTTGATTAATTAGATTAAGTCAGGAAGGAATTCGATTAATCAACACTTTCTTAATCGATCATTAGCAACTTCTTCCTCTTCTTCTTTAAATCGCACTCTAGCATGATTAATTATTTTAAATTGCCTCGCTCCCTGGCGACACGCGATTAGCTAAACTCAATTAATGGGCCGGGTCGAGTTAGCCAGCAAACAAACAATAGGATTATCCATAGCAATAAATCTGCATTGAAATGGAAGCCAACAAAAAAAAAACAGTCAAATGGAAAAAAGTTGCATAAAATATACAAAAGTTATGAAGAAGTTGTAGTTGTAGGAGGTGAAACAAAGTCTACGTGCTACAGTGAAACATCAAACTAGTCAGGAAACATACCAGTATACAACTAGAATTTTCTAACTAGTGCCGAACCAGTTCAAGAAGAACTAAAGTTGCACCAGAAAACATTCAAAGTTATGCTGACTGCTAAAATGTTCAGAGTTGGAAAAATCCGAGTAAAAATACTTTTTTTAATTAATTTTTACCACTGCGCCCGACGGCATCTTCTTCTTAAAAATATAAATACACAAGTTAGGACAGTTTGTACTGCTTTATGAGCAAACTAAATATCTAAGCTATAAACAATTATTAATGTATGGATAGGTCTATAAAAGTAGAATTACAGGCAATCAAAAAAAGTCAAAAAAATAAAAATTATTATTTAAAAAAGTCAGTTTTAAAATGATACCAACACAAATGCCAAAATTGTATTCACACTATAGCGCCGTAGTTGTGTGTGTAGACAAGCCATGCATGTTATTGTATTACTCGTGTGATCGGCTCACACTGTGAGTGCGAAGCGCTGGTAGGAGGCCATGGAAAAATAAATAAACAAATTCTGCTTTCATTGTTCGAACAAAAATTGTTTGGTCTATTTTGTACTACAATGGCATCTCGCTTGTATAGAAAAAAGAAAAGAAAAGTTTTGAACTAGTTCGCAACTAGTTGGTTTGATTGTAGCGTGTAAACTACTCATATGTAAACATGTATGTGTGTGTGTGTGTATAAGTGGACGCTAATACGTCAAGGGAATTGATAAAAAATCGCATATCGTAAATTCGACAAAGATGCAACTAACAATGAGTAGACCAATAACAAAAACAACAGTAACAAACAGAAATGCTTTGCAGCCAATACAACAACAAGAACAACAACAAAACAGCACATATGTACATAAAAGTAATCAATCAGCTGCATAGCCAACTAACAAATTGTATAACGAGTACAACGAGTACAACGAGAACTTGGCTATATTCTACAAAATTAGAATGAAAATGAAAATAATTTTGCAATGGAATTTTGATGCTATTTCCATCACAAAATCTGCTACGGTGTGGCTTCTCAGTGGAGACTCTGTAGCTGCTCAAAAGCTCCATTAGAAGTTTAAGTTGCATGGAATGGTCAGTTGTGTGCTCAGTCACATGTTGCTGTATGACGCGTCTGCCACATGTGCGTTTGCCGGTATAAAAAGGGCTACACATTGGAGAGCTATGCACACACAGGCAGTGTCAGTTGAGCGGTCGGTTTGTTAGAAATTTTGGAAAATTCTTTTTCGCGCATTCATAGTGAGCTTAAAAGCAAAAACAAAAAGTTGCGTATACGTCGTGTATATTGTGTGCGTGCGTTACAGTGGAGCAAAGTGTTTAACAAACGGATATTTTTTTTTTTAATATTTTCTTCATGAAATTTTTGTAGCAGAAATTGACTTCAGTAAAAAGCAATAACAAACATTGATTTAAAAAAAAAAATAAAGTCCACGCGAAATTTCTGGAATTTCATACAACTTTTGAAGGAAATTAATTTAAAACAAATTTCAACTAAAATATTGCGATTTGTCATTAAAAATAAAAACGGATTATGTTGAAAATATTTAATTTCATAGGTAAGTTCAAAAGAAAATAAAAAATTTGTTGTGAAATTAAAAATTTCCTTTCCTTTGAAAATCCAACAAATGCACTTAATCACTTTTTTAAATAATTTTGCTAATCCAATAAAATTTGACATGGCTATAAGCTTAGATTATTAGAACAAATTGTGTGCAATTCCACGAAATGGGCGTGACACTGTTCACATACGAAATAATACAATTTTAAAACTTTAAAAACTAAGCACCCGAGGAGAGGGCAACCATTAGATACATACAAAAAGTGGCCGAAATTTGTTGACAGCCACTCCGACATTTTAAAAAATATGGAACTCGTTCGATATTTCTATGCTATTTTACGGCAGTATTGAGTGGTATACATATATATGTACATGTGTACATAAATATAAAAAGACTATAAAATTCTTAAAATAGGTTGACACGCCCCATATCACTGTGAATACCACACTTCGAACAAAAATTGCCCACTGTCACGCCATTTGGGTCATACTTTGACTGTATGACTATTTACTGTAAAATCAAACTCGGCTTAGAGCCACGCCCATTATTTTTTACTTGAACAAACTTTAAGACTGAAGGCATTCTTTAGAAGTAGGCGTGACAACGCTCTCCTTTGTAAGCACACACACTCCTATTTTCTAATGCGATTACCCAGAACAGAAAGTGGGTTCAGTTACGACCCACACCTTCATAAATCATGATGGATAGTATATAAACTAGGGCTGTGCCTTTATTCGATTAATCGAGTAAGTTGATTAATCAAATTTTCAGTTAATCGATTACTTGATTAATCAAAACGAGCGTTACTCGAGTATTTTTAAAAATGGTTAGTCAAAAACTGATTAATTTACTCATTTTTTTATGTGAAAGTTTGCCTTGAAATAGCTGAAAATAAAAAAAAAATAAAAAAAAATAAAAAAATTACATAAGAAAATTTTAAGATGTTGTCCGATCGCGAATAGGCAAAATGTCGAAGATGCAACAAATGGTTGAAGTATTAAGGAACTTCTAAATTTGTGCCGTTCAAAAAACGATTAATCAAAAAGGCGATTAATCAATTAATTTTCGTTTTGATTAATCAAAATCTTGATTAATCGAGTAAACACCCTTTTTGATTAATCAAGAAGCATAATTAATCGATTGAGTAATCGAAATTATGAATAATTAAAATTTTGATTAATCAATTAATCGCACAGCCCTGAGCAACTGAGTTCTTGAAAAAATTTCATATTAATTATAATTATCAATGAAGAACATTAAAAAAAAAAAATTTAAATCGCTCTATTTCAAAACTTATTTGGACGAGCGCGAGATTTTATTTTTTATTTATTTATTTATTTCTGAGATAATACGTTTTTAACCCTTTGCTAAGGTCTACGCCTTTTCAAGATGTAGTTCAGAACTCAGCAACTGTACTTCAGAATAGTCAGATGTCGTTAAATTCATTTCAGGATAGTCAATTTTATTTCAGAAGTCATTAAATGTATTTTAGAATATATGGTTACTTCCAAATCGCAAAATATTTTTCCTAGTAGTCAGTTGTACTTAAAAAACGATAAATTGAAGTAAAGAATAGACAGTTTTAGTTCAGAATTTATGATTTTATTTCTTCTAATAAACAATTACTTTTCTCATCATACAAATTTACCTTCAAGCGTTAATCGAATCTGATATTTCTTCAGCAAAAGTAGATTGTTGGTGACCATAAACTGATCCTTTAGCTTTTTTAATTGCAACAAGATGTTGACACCTACAGCTTCATTCGCTGCTATGCTTTGTTTCATTTAATAACAACCTTTGTTTATAGAAATAAAACAAACACACAGTGCAAAAATAAATTGGCTTAAGAGATCAGGGTCGCATTCATGCCTCCCCACAAACGACGTCATTCAACGGAAGCTAACCAAGCGAGTCTTGCCGACAGCAGAGCTTCTGATCAATGCGGCACGTGCGTCTGAGATATGGACATACATATCTTTAAACTTACATATGTACAAATAAATACTAGGGTGTTTCAAAACAAATTATATTCGTACCTCTCTTATTATTATTATTTTTTTTTGTTTTATTGTATTTTATTTTATTTTATTTTATTTTATTTTATTTTATTTTATTTTATTTTATTTTATTTTATTTTATTTTATTTTATTTTATTTTATTTTATTTTATTTTATTTTATTTTATTTTATTTTATTTTATTTTATTTTATTTTATTTTATTTTATTTTATTTTATTTTATTTGATTTTATTTTATTTTGTTTTATTTTATTTTATTTTATTTTATTTTATTTTATTTTATTTTATTTTATTTTATTTTATTTTGTTTTATTTTTTTTAATTTTATTTTATTTTATTTTTATTTATTATTTTATTTTATTTTATTTTATTTTATTTTATTTTATTTTATTTTATTTTATTTTATTTTATTTTATTTTTTTTAATTTAATTTTTATTTTATTTTATTTTATTTTATTTTATTTTATTTAATTTTTATTTTATTTTATTTTCTTTGATTGCAACACCCTTATGTGTATGCTACTGTCGTGCTTCTTCTTCAGCAATGGCAAACTTTTGTTTTCTGCTCAAAATGCCATGTCGCTGCGAGACTTTGGAGCTCCGAAAAAACTCGCGCAAGCAAACGCGAATGCAGTTACTGCCAAATGCTGCTCAATGATAAATGGTCTTATTCAAATTGACCGCAAACGATTGTAATCACGTGCAGCAATGGGCGGCTAGCGGCTACTTGTGGCAGTCAGCAATGACGATCTTGGCCTTAAGAAACTGGGCCAGAGCCGCATTCAACCTCAAGTATTTTGATTTGCCATTGCGGACGTCTTTAACTCATTTTAAGCAGAACACTCAATAATTTATTGTGCCATTGCGTTAACAATTTCTTTCTCATTCTTCTTCTTTTGTTGTAGGACTTTCATTGCTGCTGCTGAGCGGAGACACTTGGGTGAGTATTACTTTAAATGTTAAACACAATAAAAGTGAAATAAATTAAATTTATCCACAACCTTCTGATTTCGTTTTTAGGCGCAAAGCGGCTACAACTATGCGCGCCCCGAGATATCGAATGCCGCTGGCGGCAGTGGCGCGACTAACTCAAACGCTGTGCGTCCCTTAATTCCTTTAACCAACAATGCCATTACCGCGCCCACAAATGTCGGCGTTGGTTATCCTTCTGCAACTGGTAGTGGTTATGGTGGCGCAACAGGAGCCGCCGCAACTGGTCCAACGGCATATAACGCACCCACAGGTGCTTCAGCATTACAAACTGTCGGCGGAGGTTTCAACGCACCGAAGCGTCCTATTTTAACTACACAACAACGCGGTAGCGGTATCGGTGGCGGAAGTGCGAATGTATACGGTGGTGGTTTAGCAAATATTGGTGGCGGTCAGTCGACATACAACAATGCAGCACGCGTCAGTGGGCTGAACGATGTGGATTATAGTGGCGAAGGTGATTATTCTGCGATACCAGGTGTACCAGCTGTCGACTATCCCGTGTACGCGCAAGTGCCGCAAACAAACTTTGATTGTGCCCAACAATTGCCGGGCTATTACTCTGATGTCGAGGCGCAGTGTCAGGTCTTTCACATATGCGCACTCAACCGCACCTATTCGTTCCTCTGCCCGAATGGTACAATCTTCAGTCAGGAGACACTCGTTTGCGTGTGGTGGAATCAATTTGAATGTGGTACCGCACCTGCGCTTTACGTCAACAATGCTTACATATATGATTATAGCAATGAACAGCAACCACAACCGGTTTCCACTTACAGCGGTTCCAGTAATACAGCGCAATTGGGTGCGCGCCAACCACCCACTTATCCAGGCGCTTCTAGTAGCACTGCATTGCGCACCGGACCTGCACCACTGCCAACGGCTAGTGGCATTTTCGGCGCGGGTAATTTACGTGCTACCGCTTACGCCGGCGTACCTAATACAGTCACACCAGTGCCATCGGCGACAGGTTATGGCGCAAACGCCGTCGCCAATGTGGCCCGTTTCGCACCCGGCTCACCATCAGCTCCGCAATCGTTTAATAGTGCAGCTACTCCAACGCAAGCTGCATATGGCGCTGGTAATGTTGGCGGTGGCAACTCTGGTGTCTCCCCAAGCGCATCTCCTTCCAATGTAAATAATAACCGTGAATATCTGCCGCCGGCACAGCAGCAACGTCGCCCTTAGGAAGCAGTGCTCGATAACTTCTTATTAATTGTAGATACCTGAGCAACACTTATCGTAGTTATGGACCCTTGGCACCTGTACCCGGTTTTGATCTTCCACTCACGGCACGTCTTGTACCACCGTTTAGGTTGTATTACTTAGTTTATTTAATTAATATTCAATTTTTTTATATTCACATTCCTTAGTAATATACATACATACATACATTATATCGAATTCATCCTCACTTCGCTATCATTTTCAATTTCAATGGCATGCCCCTTCGCTTAATCAATTTCTTTGTCTTATCGCTTAGCTTAAAAATGTATTATATATATTTTAGTACAGTTTTATAAAATAAAATATTCTTATGATAATAATAATTTTAACGCTTTGGTTTCTAACATTTATTTCTAATCTATTTTAATACCCACGAACCAGAAAGTTACCATGACAGTACGATGATTTCAAACAAAAAGAAAAAGTTAAATTATATGAATCTTATATGTATATTAATATAATTAAAACTAGTATTTTGAATAAGAACAAAAAACCCTACAGACCTTACCCGGAGCTGCAATAACACCAACTAAAACCACTTCCCTTTTTGAGTGACCCTCTTTTCCACGTTTTAATTTTTTATTGATGTTTTTTGTACCCCCATTACATTTAAAATTCTTTTTACAAATACTGCAGCATGTAAAATCATAACTTCT
Organism: Sphenella marginata; assembly: GCA_951509765.1. NCBI lineage: Eukaryota > Metazoa > Arthropoda > Insecta > Diptera > Tephritidae > Sphenella > Sphenella marginata. Next base: position 21,876,728 of record OX608079.1, read on the forward strand.
GTTGAAATCTTCCAAATTGATAATTATTATTTTGAAATGTCAAAATTCACAACAGCTGTTCGCAAGCAAAATAGTTTGCCAGATTGGTGAATTAATAGAGCTGCCAGCAAAACTTTAAACAGTGTACCCGGTACGTTTAAAAGAAAAGTATGATTCAATGAATTACACAATACTGTCCGACTCTAATTATTGACCTTATGACCAGGCTGCATACAGCGTGTTTACCTGGAACTCTTTAATATTTTGCTTCACTTTACATTACACAAACTTTTAAGACTACATAATATTATGTATGTATGTATAGCATGCCCCCAATTTATTTGTGAGATTAAAAGTGTGAGGCCAAAATTCGATGTGCCTAAATAAACCTTTAAGGCGATTGGCATGAGGTTTGCCGGTTTAGCGGGTGAAAGCGTGTGGGAAAGCTACCCTCCGGAAGGAAATTTACTTGAGTTTCCAACCCAAACCACCAACGTTTGGTACATTGGAGTCAATTTTATTACCAAAATCTTAACAATAACAACAATATTGTTCATTAGCATTAATACAATTCAATTCAAAGCTGAAAAAGAAAGATTCTTGCAAGACCGTAATTGCCTTGGAAGCAGCGCCCAATTACCAGTTTGTGTGGAAGATCGCTTTTTCTACATTTAGCGTCCGTATAGTCGACGCCAACGCTGATAACGACGCAGTATTGCCACCTGAGAATTCATTTTGCGCGCCATTGCACGCACCTGATTTAACTCACGCAACTTACGACTATATGCCGGACTCTCTTCTTTACCTTTTGCCTTTTCAAGTTTTTCACGTTTATGCTCAGCCTTCTGCACTGACTTCTCGATATTTTCTTTAACATCACCCTTGTCGGGATCATAAGCACGTGACACACAACAACTGCCACAGAACGTATTTTTGCACCAACGCCATGCGCCACCAAATTCTACGCGCAAAAATTCAAAAAAGCTCAGCTCACTCGCCTCATCATCGTCGGGCGTATGCTTATTTGCCGTAAAGTAATCACAAATTATAGTTATAAATAAGTTGATCAATATAATTGCGATGATGAACATTAAGAGCGTATATAAAATGAAACCGAAAGTCAAACCACCATGGGTGAGATCGTCAGGGGTAACAGTTTGACTAAAACCGAATGCAAAACTCATAGCAGCTGAAAAGCTACGTAGTAAGCGCGTAAAATGTGGCGTATAATTGCCATTGATTATATACGAAGAAATGCCGATAGCGAACAACCAAACGAGTATAACCAACAAAAGCGTTAACAAAGCGCAACGTGCACGATACAGGGTGCGTGTGAAGACACGAAATGGTTTGGCAAACTGGAATACCTTCCACAAGCGTAACGTGGCTAAACAAATGAGAAAACCAATACACAAACTAGCCAAATAGTCGATTTGCGCTGGAATACGAAAGTCAACGAAATCCAGCTTCATAGACTCGTCAATTTTTCGCATCAACGCTAGAACTTTAAATTCGCGCACCGTGATTATAATGAAAATCAAAGCATTCAAACCAATTATAACGCAATCCACAATGTTCCATGGTGAGGCGGACATCTTTGTCTTGTACAACATATTCAAAATTAAATTCTTCGTGAAATATATCAAAACGAAGATATAAACGAGAAAGATCAACAAATACATGCCCGGCATATTATCCAAATTCATAAGCAACTCAACACTCTGCACTTCAATGTGCGGTAACACATTGCCGAAGGGCGTAAATTCCAAGAGAATCGTGCATACGCTAAAAAAATTCGAATCGACATTGTAAAGCGTAAAATCCACGAAGATGGCAGCAGTATGCCGATCGAACCAATGCGATTTCTTGAGATACGCCAATATCTTTTTACTATTCTTATAGTCGCGTGACAAATAGGCTACATAACCGTTATGCTCGGCATAGGTATGTATATCACCATAATGCAGTTTTGGCGTAAAAAGATTCCAATCCATTTGTCCCTCCAACCATGGACCATAGGTATGTATGTATTTGTTAATATAGCGTGGATCCTCGAATGGTAACTGCCAACGTGGCATAAAATTTTCTTCCACAAAATTGGGTGCGCTCAAACGTATGTGATTATCTTCGCGACGCACTTGACGCAAACGCACAACACTCATGAGTTTCGCTATGTTATATTGTATCCAACCAGGTTCCTCTATCACTTCGTCATTATAATCACGTCCCAAATTGAAAGCTTTAACAATAATACGATCCAGATAATCGTAAACATCATCGATACTATTCAAATAATGGAGTCCAGTTTTATCTAAATGTTTTTCAAAAAATATCGTTTGCATCGTATGCGTATTATAAAAGGCTAGCGGATCGCGCGAGCCGACAACCAACAGCAATAACAATATGAAATACAAGCCATACAAACGCATATCGTTCAAGATTTGTTTATATTTCAGATTAAGCGATTCGTTGTAATGTGCCGATGTGACATGCATCGCGGCATCGTGACTGGCTAATTGCAAACGCGCGAGCGCTTCTTCATCGTAATTATCGCTCGCAGCTGTACGTCCAACATCGGGTCCTTCTTGTATGGCTGGTTTCTTTTTTAATGCGCTATAACTAGCATAAGCGAGCAGTTTGATGAAATCGCCAAGGAGCACATGAAAGAGCAGTACGAATGCGATGACGAAGAGCAAGGCGCGAAATTTACGCGATTCGTGGCGAAAGCCGGAACAGCAGGCGACGAGTATAAGGCAGAGCAGTGCAATGCCAATGCATACGCCGAACAGTATCAGGACTTTGCGTTCGGCCTTCATTGTGAAGAGACGCACACAGCCTTATGAGTAGAAGAACGCTAAATAAAATTTTTTTTTTTTTTAATCAACTGGAAAATATTTTTTTAAATTGTTTGGCACCTTGAAATGACACTCGCGTAGGCAAAAAATGCGAAAGTTTGTAAGTATTTACAAGCCCAGTTGGAACTACAAACCTCGGAAATATTTTTTAGGATAATTTTGCTCACGTTTCTGGGTGAGGCAGCTAACCAAAGATTTGCATTTTCATCGAAACCCTACTCAAACCATTGCTAAGTCAGGCTTTGGACTAACTACACAAAATGATGGCGCTTGAGGAGACGGACATCTTTATAGCATCAGATTATAGCATGTTATTGTCGACAATGCTGGGATTCCTAATCCCGAGAGTCGAATTGGCTCTATAGCAGGAATGATCTGCCATAGTGTACCTTTTCCTTGAGAGTCGTTTGTTGGCAATTCAGGATCCCTTCAGCATACTTCCAGTCTGCTAGAAAAAGGTTGGTGCCTACAGAGTCACGTTTTGTTCGAACTCGAGATGGTCAGTATTATTGGGGCATGAAGAGGAAAGAGGGACGCCTTGTAAAGGAAAGGCAGTGGTAGGCTGGTGAGTCGCCTTGTCTTCTTTCACCGCTTAGTTCACTTTTCTTACAAATTTGCACAGGCCAGAAAAGTTAAGACATTGCGCCTAAAATCCTGCTCTCATGAAATCAAAATCCAACAAGTTAAAATCGCTGTTGAAGGTAAAATCGTGTGGTTAAAATGCAATTTTATTTTTTAAGAGGAGGCGACACGGCCCGGGGGACCAAACATAAAACTCATTAAATTTGTAAATAAAAAACTAAAAAACTTACCATCTTGACATAACCATAACATTGCTCGCTTGATTGCTCTGTTGCAAAAATGCTGTTGTACAGTGTTATTTAAACACGTTTAAGAACTTAAAACAATTCGAAGAGAGCAAATGGTTTAAAATCTGAGAGAAATCTCTTAGCGCATCTATACAAATCTGTACGAATAGCTGAGCTGGAAAACAAAACCTCAAAGTTTCTACAGGCTTATCAACTAACTTGAACGCGTAAAGAGTACAGTGTTGTGCAGTAAAATAAAACCACCGCTCATTGATACTAATAATTTGTTTAACTAAAAAACTAACCAGAGAAGCTGCTGGTCCCCGTAAACACATTTATTAAGGCAAAGGCTAGTCCGAGGGCTGGTTGGAAGTTACCTAACGGAAAGTGAGTTTGGCATTGATTCAGAGCCGGGCAATAGCCAGCAACCGTTGTTGTTGCATTTGCATGTTAAATTTTTATCTAGCTCTGGATCATTGACCATTGGAAAACGGCACGAGTGTATAAATAAATTTGATTCGGGTAAAAGCAATGTATAAAGACTTAAATGAATCGAAACAGATATAGACGTAAGTATATCTAAGCACTAAGAAGGAAAATATACGTTGGTTAAGCAATATCCGCCCAACAATCCATCTGTGAAAACGAGTTTCAGTCAGACCTGTTAAATCTGGACTAAAATTAAAAATCAATTATATTAAACTGCTCTATTAATTTAATTAATAAATTGTGATAAGAGAAAATATTTAGAATAATTAATCGATTAGGATTAAATTTTGTGTCCGATTAATGAGGATTTATTTCATTTTCAAATTTAATCCTAGGATTAATAAAATTTATCAAAATTTCAATTTGATTAAAATTTTTGATTAACGAAGATTAATAACAAATTTTAACTATTTCAATATTAATTAAAACTAAACAATTTTACAATTTTGTGTTTTTTTTTATAAATTCATCCAAAATAAAATTATATATTCCTAGCAAACCATAGGAGCCATACATGAGTCAGAAAGTAGTTCTAGTGTAAGTTGCGATGCTCGTCCGATATGAGCCTGATACCATAAATATTTCATATGAGCTTGAATAAGAGTCATATAGGACACCTTTTTTTTACATAAACGGCACTTATTAATCCTCGTTAATCGCAATTAATCAAAAGTTTTAATCAAATTGAAATTTGGATTAATTGGTTTGAGTTATCGTTTTGAAATTTAGTGTGCAGGTTTCGGGGTAATCTCGGAATCGGTTTTATATGCAAGATTTAACATCTTAAGATTTTATTCTAATTTATCAAATAGACGGTAATGGCTACTTTGAGTCCCAGTATTAACTTGATTTGCTCTACCTTCTAAGCTGGCTCTATTTCATTGCACATCACTGTATTTAGTATATGCTACTAATCGTGCGCTTGCTTGAGAATGTAACCGTTCATATGCAATGAAATTCAGTCAGTTGCAATCAAGTTTGCCATCAATTCTCAAGTCGTAGCTAGACGAGCATCGGACGCCTGCTCATTCCAACTAAAATACGTCAAAACGCCTCTAAATAAACTATTTCATTTAAGTGCTTTTTAATTTAATTACAAATTATGATTCCCATCAGACGTAAAAAATGCTCAATTACCATATTTGCAAATATTTATTTAGTTTTCTTATTTGCAACGCTGGGCAGCAGATTTGGTGAGTGAAAAATTGTGTTGTTTTTACGATTTTCGCTAAGAAATTTCGCATGGATTGTATTCCAACACAATTGTTGTTGTTCTATATTTTTAAACGTAGTTAAATTTGGATTATTATTATTTTATTTAATGCAAAGGAAAAAAAGAAAATGCAATTATTTTTTGTTTAGTAAACATCCGGTTTTTTGCGTATCTTGAATTCTTAAAGTAGCAGCTCATGGTAGCAGCTTTTAAGCTCATCGAAGCTGCAAAGAGTTAAAAGAAGAGAACTAAAATCTAAAGAGAAGTTGTGGAATCGTTGTTTTAGGTACATTAGACCGTTCTTACAATAATTAAAATTATGTATTGGTTATAATGGTGTAACTAGTAGCCTAAACCACATTTATCGAAACAATCGATTGTATAGGGCCTGTACGTAATGCTTGTCCGATCTGTCTGATTTTCATTACACACATTCCATATATAATGAGTACCAAACCTGCAAAATTTTATGTTACTAGCTTTGTAATTACAAAATTTATAAAAAAAAATTCATTTATCGAAACTATCGATTATATGGGAGCAATACGTTCTGTTGGTCCGATCTGGGTGATTTTCCCTACAAACATTACTTATAAAATATTTACCAAACCTGCGAAGTTTAACGTTCCTAGCTTCTTTATTGCAAGAGTTATAGACCAAAGCCCGTTTATCGAAACAATCGATTGTATGGGAGCTATGCGTTGTACTGGTCCGATAAATGATTAATGCTTTACAAAATGGTTCCATACCAAATTTCTTCAAGATATCTCTAAAATAGGCTCATCTCCCTGATCATTACGGTATACTTAATGGTGGCTCTATCTCTTTTTCTCAAACTTACAAACATCGGACCAAAGTTATAATACGATTTCATTTTTATGTACGGCATAATGATTTTATACTTAAATATTGATGCTAGTCGGCACGCACCATTCAACTGAAATTTGATAAGAACCGGTAATTCTACGTTTCTAAGTAATTCTTACTAAAGACTAGATTCAGAAAATCGAGTAATGTGATAGTGAGTGACGTGGTTGGGTGGCTTGCAAAAGGATTGCAGTTGAAATTAAGGCCTTTTCAGCACTAAGTGCCGAATCGTTCATCCTTTGCGGGGCAAAATGAAATCTTTCAATTGTCTTTCTTATGCTGAGACAACCTGGAAGGTTCCATTGGTCACAACAAATCACTTCCACAATCGGGAGTATCTTAGCATATCAGGTTCATATCCGGCAAAACACTCTCACCATCGACAACACACCCTTAAACCTTTGGGGATGGCATTTTCTTAGTAAGGTCAAAGTTCCTGCCTGCCGAAATTAAAGAAAATAATTTATGAGGACTATATAAGAGTAAAAGCCTTTCACACCGCAGTCGCTAACAATAAATAGCAGCATGAGTAGAGTTTAACATCATCATCAGCTATATGGCCTTGAATAAACTCTTCCCCCACTCTTCCTATTTCCAGCACGTGCCGAATGCGATTGGACCTGTGATAACAATGAATGTATAGAAAGTGAATATTTATGTGATGGCGTTAAGCATTGTCAGGATGGTTCGGATGAAACTGTTGAAAATTGCTACACGAACTCCACGTGCCCCTCATACGCCTTTCGTTGTGCCTACGGTGCTTGCATCCAAGGCGGCAAAAAATGCAACAAGAAACCAGACTGTCCGGATAACTCCGATGAATTGCCACTTTTGTGTGATATGACAAGATCGCAAGTGGCTGAAGCTTTACGTGGCAGATGTGGGTAAGTCAGATCAAACACGATGCTCATTCAATGAGATGAAATTTTCATTTCCTTCTACCTCAAAGCGATACAGAAGTGCAATGCGCCAGCGGTGAATGTATTGACAGCGATCGCGTTTGTGATGGTGTAAGCGATTGTTTGGATGGTGATGACGAGACTCTGGAGAAATGTGCACCGTTCTCATGTCAACCATTTGCACATAGATGTGCTTACGGTGCTTGCATCGAGGGTAAAGCCGCATGCAATGGCACCGTAGAGTGTCATGATGGCTCCGATGAATCGAGTGCATTGTGTGGTGGAAAACGTAAAATAGGTGCCGCGACAATAACTCGTACACGTCCAACTAAGAAACCTGGCACGGATATGATTTACTTTCCAACCGATGGAGCTGGTTATACCACTACAAAGGCATCAACAACGTCCAATCCAGTTAATGATCGTTGTAGAATACCAGAGAGTTTAGCGAACGTTATCATCAGAGATGAACTGCGTGGCACAAGTTTAGGCGTTGGATCAAAGGTGCCTACTAATTCGGTTGTTAGTTTTGCTTGTCAGCGGGGATTCACCTTAGTCGGTGCCATTAGATTGTTGTGCATGAGCTATGGCTGGCAAAATGTGCTACCAACTTGTCTCAGTGAGTAGTGCTCGCAGAGGAAGCGAGCGTCCATTGTTTTGTGCTGCAAGTTTATCTTTTCTTACCAAACTTTTGCTTTTCTTTATTTGTTCACAGAATACTGCAATGGGACTGTGCTGCATGGGGGCCATTCAACCAAAGCGACTTGTTATTTCGACAACCATTTGGTGCCATGTACAAACATTCGACCTGGGACACGTGCCGAAATCAGTTGTGAGACAGAATACCAACGTAAAAAGTAAGTTAAAAAAAATCTAAGATACATTGCTAGAGTTCAACCTTTGATGTTTGTAAGGGCCCAACTTGCCCTATAGGTTTACGGTAGGCTTACCGATGTAGACAGTCCTTTGTCGCGTTAGATTATGCTGGTTGCCCCTCGACCTAGCAGTGAGGCTCGCTGGGCAATTGTGGTACCACTGGTTTGGTCTCAAGTCTTTCCTCTTCTAGATTCGCAAAAAACTGAGCGATTCCGTCCTTCTGATGTAGCGTAGTATATTCTATCTATCCACCTGCAGAGGAAGTATTGAACACTCTCTACCTCCTCCTTGTCCCTACAGCTTGGACGGAATTCATGTGTCGGAATTCCTATGCGTTCTCCATATACTCGTACAACCATCAGACATGGTTCCCCAGTAGACCTAGAGGTCCGATTGTCAAAACAAGTAACACTTGATAATATCTGAACACATCAGCTTAGTTAATTTTGGGGTGCCGCTCATCCTTCTTCACCTGTCTGCTTTCAATTTCTAAATCTCAATGTTTTGTTTTTTTTTTTCAGTGTACTTCAAGAAACCACTTTACAGTGTACAAATAAATATACTTGGGATCATGCGAAAACTCCCTGTGAAATAAATTGTGGTAACGTACAACAACCATCGACCGCTTTTGCCAACAACGGTAGAGAGGTTAATATTACAGAAGCTCCCTGGCATGTCGGAGTCTATAGTAAACTGAATGAGAAGGATTATAAGCGCAATTGTGGTGGTTCTATAATTTCAACACGTCTCGTTGTGTCAGGTGAATATTATCATATGACATACTCAAAATGGAACTACATTCTTTTTTATAACATGGTTCTATGTGCCGTAGCTAACTAACGGTGTCTTTAAAAAAAATCATTCAATCTCTCAAAAGCAATTTCTCAGAAGCCTTACCACTCTTTTTTTTTTTTTTTGTAGAAACGACCTGATACGGGTCTGTCGCGTTATCTATTTGATTGACTCCGGAGTTTTTTTTTAACATTTCCACCGAAAATTACATCATTAGTGTAGATCAGCCGTCGAGTTATACGTCAAAGGTCTATGTTCCATGATCCCACATCAATCTGGTGAAGGACTATCACTTACGACAACACTTCGGGGAGTAATTTTGTCGTTAATAAGGACAACAACAGTTATTAGCTACTTTTACCTAGATTCAGTCAATTCCTTCCTCAGTTCTTAGACAATCGAACACTGCACTTACATATGTAGCTTAAATCGGCGCTCACGTTTGCCTTAGCGTCACTAAGACTATCTAAAAGTGTTGAGTGATTTACCTGTGTGGCACTTCTTTGCCACCTTTCAGATAGTTTGATGGAGTTTTCCAGTGAGACCTAAAGTTAAGAGTACGTAGTACATTGCTGCTCCCATTTAAATAGTGGCATAGCCATATCCAGATAAAACAGCTGATCCAACCAACCTTACGGCAATCAATGTGACATACCATAACGCTAACGCCATAACCATACCATAGCCAACCGATTGAATTTTGGCTTTTCTGCTATATCCATAAACAGCTGATTGCTGATCATGCAGCAAAGTGGAAGAAATTTGTTTTTGATGATGAAGTTATGGTTCAGTTATGTTTATGCACAGCATTTAAAAGAAAATTTTGATCATACTTCGCACAACGCACAACCCTTCAAAATCAGATGTTCGCGAAACATACAGAACACTCTATCAGCTTTTCTTCTTCCATTACAACGCTTTTATTTGTTTTTTACTAAAATTTATAATAATAATTAATTTTCCCGGCCTTTTTATCGCTTTTGTCAAAACTGACACTTCAAACAATTTTTTACAGTAGGTATGTTAAATTGCATAGAGATCAAACTTCAACAGACTTCTATGCCATGCTCTGTGTTGCCATGCGTTGTATAATCGAATACATGTAAAACCAATTCAACAGATATCGAAAATGACAGAACCCATGCAATGTATTGCTAACTGAACCATAAGTAATCAACTGGTGGCACCTGTCAGCTGTTTATGGTTATGGCACCAATAATCGATGACAATAGATGTGGTTACGTACATATATATGTTATGGCTATGGATTTATATATACCTAGATAAGGAAGGAAGGAAGTGTCGACCTCAGCCACTTGAACTAACTATTACTTACTACTTAGCCCATAAATAGTCAAGCCTTTCCCTCCCCCTTCATTTAGTCAAATTTATGTATCTACTAATCATGTTCCTCTCTTTTTGCTTCATAAAGCTGCCCATTGCTTCTGGGATGAAGCAAATGGTATGAAATATCCGGAGAGGCTATTCAAGATAGTTCCTGTGGAGATGATACCCTCGTATGTAGGCAACGAAGATGGTTCTGATGTTTCCGACATAAATATTCCAGACCAGTAAGTATTTTTTACGTTTGAGCAAGATTAATAGAGCAATAAATCTTAATCTCGGCTTTTTAGGTACACCGGCTATAATGGCAATTTTGACAATGATTTGGCGATCGTAAAATTAGTGCAAGCATTCAAGTTTGGGCCATCGATCAAACCAATATGTGTGAAGGATAAAAACCAAGGTGCCGCTGCTGTGGATAGTAATATGCTTGGTTTCATTGTGGGCTGGGGACCTACAGCAAGCAGCAGCACCGTCAATGTATTTCAGAAAGTAGACGTGACAACACTCTCGTATGGCAGTTGTCGTGACAGATTGAGGATAAATGATGCGGTCCAATACAATTTACCAACCGATAAATTTTGTGTGATACGCGCAGGGAGTAAAGGAGATATTTGTCGTGGTGATAGTGGCGGTGGTTTCGTAAATTATGATGCCGGGAAATATTACTTGACAGGCGTGGTAAGTCATGCACCGCTTAAGCGCAGGGATTGTGGTAAGGATGGTCTAGTTGCGCTTACAAACGTTCATTTTTATCGCAACATAAGAAAACGCATACTCGCAGATGAAGATCCACTAATGCAGTGAAGTTGTCAAAAAACAGTCGGTAAAATGGTTACTAACTGTACCTATCCTAAATGGCCCCTCTTTGAGAATTTATGTACTTAATATATAAGTATATTATTTCAGTGAATACGACTAGTAGATAAGGAGGAAAATCAAGATTCAACTAATTTACTATGTTACGGTTTTGACTAGAGACGTTACGGAAGTGAGTGTACCGAAAACGGAATGGAACCCGGATCAATCCTAAGGTGATAACAACATTCGTTTTGCCGGCAAATAAATAACTTGGAAACTTTTACACCCTTTTATTATTCTGCCGGCTCAAGTTGTAACCACCAAAATAGGTGATATCGTCATTTAATCGCGAAAAACTGCGTCATTTAATTGCGAAAAGGTATTTCAGAAAATAATAAATATGTTTCAGAAAATGTGAAAGGAATTTTAGAAAATAGCAAATGTATTTCAGAAAACACCAATATTATTTCACATATTCCAATTGTATTTCAGAAAACCTCAAAAGTATTTCAGAGAAGCTCAAATGTATTTCAGGAGAAGTCAAATGTACTTCGGATTTTCCAAATGTATTTCAGAATAGTGAAAAAGTATTTCAGAAAAAGCCAGATGTATTTTGGAAAAGCTCAAATGTATTTCAGTAAAGCTTAATTGTTTTTCAGAAAATATTAAAAGTGATGAAAAGTTACCCTAGTAAGATAAAATAATGTATTACATTCCAAATGACATGTCTCGCAATTCCAAAGCATCCGAAAAAAAGGTAGCAACGGTCTCTTTCCCCTGAAAAATAAATGATATTTTGTGTACTTTTTACTCTCAACCTTTTGTATATTTTTTAGTCTGCCATACCTTCAATCTCTCCCTAGCATATCGGACACATCCTTTCTTGCAAAATTTGCTCACTACACTTTATGTGTTGTAAATGTTTACATGAAAGCAATGGGAGAACTGGTTGCATGCGCATGTCGACCTTGCAGATCGCGCAATTATCTTTTAGCTCCATTTGAACACTTATAGCAAACAATTTACAAAAAAAAACTATTTACTTTGTCACGCTACGAATGCAAATGGAGGACAAACTTTTTATTTTAATTTTGACACTTTTTTCTGTACGCATGCTTCTTTCTAAAATCCCTTTGTGTTTTTCTAAAATACTCGATATAATCGCGGATACATGAACCGCATTGCCGACGGTTGCGATTTTCGCCTAGACAATAAAATTTTTGGTGATCTTTTCCATTTTGAATCCATTTCCATTCCACTCACTTCGACTACCTTCCCTGCGAAACGCCAAGAAGATGACAAACTAGTAAAAGTAAACAATGCTTTCCATACTTTATGCCCTGGTCCAAATCCCGGGTGCCATTGATTGGTTTCCCAGATTGTATGTAAGCACTAGAAATAAGTTAGGTTAAGAAAATTGTGACTGTTATAATTTAAGCTTTATATTTTACTTGATAAGTGTAATTTAATGTAGGCAAATATCTTAATTTAATAAAAATATCTGAATTTATATATAAATCATCAAGCATTATTACTTCTGTAGACTTAAGGGCCATAAAAAAAAGTAAAATTCGTTACCGCTAATGGGAGTTTAACTGACGTATCTTGTACGGTTAGCTGTCGAATTAGTCGACAAAAAGTCACAATTGTCGTAATTTTTTGTTTTTAAGAGAGTTGAATACGTGAAATTGTGTTGTGACTAAGAAAACACTCGCTGGATTAACGATAAATTAACATATATCATGTGAATGATGAAATATTATTTAATTTTCGGAAGGCAAGTCTAATATTCTGAGCAAAGTATATTAAACAAAGTAATAGTGATCTTGACAGTTCGCTCTTTTCAGTAAGGTTTTTTACGTCAAACAAAAAAATTATAATCCCGTTTCGCTTGAAAATTTTGTATTTTTATTGGAAAAATATTAAAGCGTTTCGGTTTATATAAATATTTATATCGGTTTGTCGCGGTTATAAATAACAATGAAATGATCAAAAACCGTTACTCGTTGTGCAGTTTGCGGCAATGCTATGGATGTAACAGTTTTTCGGTGCTGAAAGGCGTCGACGGTGGGAAATTAGTTGTGGCGTCGTTTTAAAAAACACTTCGTATGTATGCGAGCAACATTTTAAATCAAGTGACTTTATTGAATGTCGAGTAGTTTTTTTAAAAAGGCACGTTTGTTTCCCGGTGCGGTACCAACACAATTGCAGCCGCAAGTGTTTGAAGGCCAGAAACTGCTTCTTAATAAGGAACCGTTGCATGCTAACGCACAGCCTGTGCATATAAGTATGTATACGCGCAGACGCAGACAGAGTAAGCAAAGAACATTTGAACTTAACAAGTTTAAAGCTAATATTACTCAGAGCATTAATTTTTATTCAGCGAAGATTTAAGTGAATGTAGCTTTAGACCTGAAATCTATTTACTTGATCAAAAAATAAAAAACTTGCAAGCGAGTCTTGCTGACCTCAGCGCGCAGCTAGTAGATGCAAAAACTTTGAGGGCATCAGTGGAGAAATTGTTTACCGAGGGTCAAATGAAGAAACTCCTTTATCCTTATTATACTCCTTATTTGGGAAGATATTTCTGCAGCTATGTGTCTACATTCTGCTGGACCCAGGCCATATAGGCATCTATGTATATGCAAACAACTTCCCATTCCCTCATATAAGCACACTTCAAACATGGGCGCGTAAAATAAGTATTGAGGAGGGTATTTTAAGGTTTTCTTTAGATTGCCTTAAGTATCGAAACGATATTCCGGAAGATGATCGAGTTTATATGCTTAGTTTTGATGAAACGAAGGTTTCAAAATTACACGAGTACGATCCGACAAATAAGATGGTTAAAAAGCCGAGTAATTACGTTCAAGTTGTAATGGCTGGGGGGTTAAAGGGTGCATGGAAGATACCTATATATTACGCTTTTTACTGCAAAATGACTAAGAGCGTGATACACGCCATAATAGTTTGCCTACACAAAGTAAGGTATCCTGTTGTAGGAATAGTTTCGGACATGGGCACTACTAATACAGCTTGTTGGAAGCAACTTGGAGTAACACCAGGTATTTGGCCTTTTGCATAACTTTTTTTTGCCTCTAGGTCGAGACGTCCTAGTATTATAACGGTATTTCCAAATATCTTAGAGAAACCATGGTTTAATCACCCATCTGACGACTCCGCTAACGTTTTTACATTTGCTGAACTTAATAAGAGGTCATTACCTAGATTCCGGATTAGTCATTGAGGGAAAATTTCTAGCAGCGCAAACTATTAAGTAAGTAACAAATATTGTATCCAAATCCGTTATTTCAATTTTATACATACAAAGTAAGCGACAGTGAGTGGGCCAGGTAACTCAGAAAAATGTTTATATTCCATACCAATATCCTCAACATCCCGTGAGAGTGATCCTGAGCTAACATGTGAATGCGACAACAATTTTGCCATCCGAATCACATTGTTGTTGCATTTACATTTTAAATTGAGCGAGATTTGGATCGATATAGCTCAAGAGATGTCGCCTTTTCTTGTACAGTAGTCAGGAACGCCGGAGCAGGTACCAACCCGTATGACAATATATGACCATATGCAACACAACGAAATATACATACATACATTCCAATTATTTCGATATTTGCGTTCGCCCAGAAAAATATTGTTCCAAAGTCCCTGACTGTTAGCTGAGACAGATAACACAAAAGTCAGGCCTAATTTAAAACATTCAAACATAAAATTGAGGATGAAAAAACATAAGAAAATCGCAGCTAAAAATAAAAGAATAACGTTGTTTAATCATTCATAATTGCTAAAGTCCTTAAATAGGTACATATTTTCCAAACTAGGTATTGGTGACAAAAGTGACTCCGTTAGATTTCTAGGTTAGCGCCTAGAAATTATTGTTTAGCCAAGAGTCTCTTGCCTGACCCAAAGTGAAAAGGCCTCAAAAGGGTGGATTCTAAAGTAACACTCGGTGTCAAAAGTCACTCCATTAGATTTCTAGGTTGCAGCCTTATTAGTTTAAACTAGTGTTTGGTCAAGAATCTTCCCAGTTTGGTCATTTTGCGGCTTCAGCCTATGCGATATATTTTTTTAAAAAGGCAATTGTATGGGGTCCAAATACTATGCTTGGCCCGCAAAGGGTTAATACGCTTGTTTACAAATTTTTTAAGGAAAAACTCCTACTGTCTAAGCTTTAGAGAAGGCGAGTTGTTTTTTTTAAGTTATTATTATTTTTTATTTTATTTTATTATTTAGCTCAGGTGCTATGTGACCGTTTTGCTCAAAAGGTATTTATTCATTTGGCTCAGGTTCTGACGACCATGTTTGCCTAAAATGTTCTTTGGAGAACGAGAGAGTATATATGTATTATTGGTGGCGAGCACTGTTGGCTCTGAGGCATGGCGCGTGATTGGCTTCCTCATTTTCGGTATGAAAAACCACACTTTGGCTTTCCAAACCATAAACTATATCTTCGAAATATTTTATAAGCTTATTGCGAATTACAATAGCATGCAAAGCAAATAAAACAAACGAATGAAATAACCGTAGCTTATGTATGTATGTATGTATGTATGTCGCTTAAACTCCTACAAAAACAATATATTTCAGTTGTTAATTCTACCTTGTTTAATTTGCCTTGATTCTGAGTACAAAATACTCGAGTATAAAACTGATCATGCAGATTTATAGTCGTTCACTCATCGAGGGAAATTTATTGAGGGGCTTCACAACAAAACTCAAATCTAAGGAGTTTTGTTGTATCAGCTTTTCATGTTGGCTGATCCTTGATTGCACACTGAATGTTTTGGAGATTGTAGTCATAGATGTTGCCTTATGTATTGGAAAGGCGCTCTGTATTCAAACCATTTTTTTGTGTGGCTTTGCGGTTACAAATATCTTCTAGGCACTAATCTAGGTATATGTAATAGGGGAAGCGACCCCACTTTTATCACTAGAAATAGGGAGGAGGTCCTTGACATTACCCTAGTCACGGACTCCTTCAGTGATCAAATCGAATCTTGGAAGGTTCTAAGCGAACACTCCTTCTCGGACCACAGGTACATTAGCTTCAATGTATCGCAAACTCCCACTAGGCCTAAGGTTTTTAAAAATGTTAGAAGAACAAACTGGGGCTACTATAAAAAGATTATCGCTAAAAATCTGCCAAACAGGGTACAAACCCCGACTAACATTTCTGAGCTTGACGGGCTCGTAAACAATTTCAGTCAGCTTTGTAGGACTGCTTTAGATAGGGCCTGTCCAAACAGGAGGGCGGCGAAAACCCGCAAACCACCATGGTGGTCGTCTAATCTCGAGGAGCTTAGGAAGTCCAGTAGGACGGCTTTTAACAAAGCAAAGCATGACGGTCATGAGGAATCATGGGCGGACTATAAGGCGAAACTTAGCTTGTATAAGAAAGCTATTCGTAAGGAAAAGCGATCATCTTGGGAAGATTTCTGCAGCCAGATTGAAACCACATCTGCCGCCTCCCGTTTAAGGAAGGTGTTATCGAAATCCCCAACTCAGTTAAGCTATGTCCAAAAGCCTGATGGGTCTTGGACGGAGACATGCACAGAGACCATAAACTTGCTTATGGATACACATTTTCCGACATGCGAAGGCGCGTCTCAAAATTTAGCTATCGGAGGGCTACCCTCTGATAAGCTTTTGAAAGAAATCGTAGATGATCGAAAGCTAGACTGGGCCTTATCTACCTTTAAACCCTTTAAGTCACCGGGCCCAGATGGAATATTCCCGGCTCAGCTTCATCACACTGCCTCACTCATTAAACCCTGGTTAAAGATGATGTTTTTAAGTTGTCTGAGGCTCAAATACGTACCGGAATCGTGGAGGGAAGTCAGCGTGGTCTTTATTCCCAAAGCAGGGAAGCCCTCTCACACAAAACCAAAGGACTACAGGCCAATAAGTCTGTCTTCTTTCCTGCTTAAAACGTTTGAAAGACTACTGGAGGACTATATCCGGAGGCTGATTGACCCATCGTCTCTATCGCATGCCCAGCATGCCTATACAAAAGGCAGGTCAACCGACACTGCCTTGCACTCGCTGGTGTCAGTCATTGAAAGGTCGCTTGACCTCAGAGAGTACACTCTGGTGACTTTCCTTGACATAGCGGGCGCCTTCAACAACGTCGTTCCAACTGCAATCACCTCGGCCCTAATGGACCTACGGGTGGACGCGTGCGTTGTGGAACTTATCTACAATCTGCTTACGGATAGGCGGATAAAAACTGAGCTAGGCGGGAGCGAAGTCCACAGACTCGCAAACCGAGGCACCCCGCAGGGTGGCGTTCTCTCTCCACTTTTGTGGCTGGTTACTGTAAACCAACTTTTACGTCTCATGGAATCAGAAGGCCATCAATTGATCGCGTATGCTGATGACATCTGCGTCATTGTAAGGGGAAAATTCCCGCAAACCCTCTGTAATTTAATGGAAGGGGCACTATCCACAATATCATCCTGGGCCAAGAGCTCTGGCCTGGAAGTGAACCCTGATAAAACCGAGTTAGTTCTCTTTTCGAGGAGATACAAGATACCAAACATAATACCACCAAGAATCGGGGATACGTCTCTAGTTCTGAGTGATAAGGTCAAGTACCTGGGGGTTATTCTAGATAGAAAACTGCTCTGGAATGACAACATAATGGATCGATCCAGAAAGGCAGCTGCGGCGCTTTTCTCCTGCAAGAGGGCAATTGGTGCCTCCTGGGGGTTCTCCCCTAAGGTGGTTCACTGGGTCTTTACGGCCATTGTACGCCCGATTCTCCTATATGGCGTTTTGGTCTGGTGGCCTGCACTGGCCAAAAGCACCTATCTTAAAATGCTGCAAAAAGTGCAAAGAAGCTCGGAGCTATGTATAACAGGGGCTCTCTGTTCTACTCCCACCGAAGCACTTAACACAATACTCTACCTACCACCCCTTGACCTTGTGGCGAGGGAGGTTTCTGTTATCTCGGCTCTACGTATACGGGAAACGGGTATCTGGTCAAATGGAACTTGTGGGCATGCCACCATCCTGGGTGCATGCGCCCCTGTCCCAATACCAACTTTCACTGATTACTGCTTATCAAGGAATGTATTCCTTAAGAACTACACAGTGTTAATACCAACGCGACAAGACTGGGATAGTAGGCAGCATCTTGTCTCGAACGCTGTAAACATTTTTACCGATGGCTCTAAGCTTGACGGGAAGGTTGGAGCGGGCATCTTCTCACCGGATCTGGGTCTAGAGGTCTCTTTCCGCCTTCCGGATCACTGCAGTGTATACCAAGCGGAAATGCTGGCAATACACAGAGCCGTAAGCCATCTGGCTACTGTACCCAGTGATGGCAAACGGGTCTTCATTTTCTCAGACAGCCAGGCCGCACTTAAGGCCCTGGGCTCGTTCGTCGACAATTCAAAGTCGCTCACTGAATGCCGCAGATCTCTTAACGAGATGGCTCAGCACTTCAGTATCAACCTTATATGGGTACCTGGTCACAGGGATATTGAAGGTAACTGCAGAGCGGACGAGCTGGCCAGAAGAGGTACCACCGACCACATCCTTTCCGGAAATGACTCGGTAGGTATACCTATGGCCTCCTTCAAGCTCCGTGTGAGCACGAGCACTATAAGATCTGCAAACGAGAAATGGTCGGCAATCTCAACTTGCGAGACATCCAGGCTAACCTGGCCCTCATATGATAGAGGGCGCACTAAGGAGCTTCTTACCCTAAACAAACCTACGGTAGCATCACTTATAAGGGTTCTAACGGGGCACTGCCTAATTGGCACTCACGGTATTAGATTGGGAGCGACAACCTTCGACTACTGTCGCAGTTGTAGATGTATCGAGGAGGAGGAGAGTGTCCAGCACCTCCTGTGCCAGTGTCCAGCGCTTGGCAGGCGGCGGTTAGCCTTTCTAGGGCAACCATTTCTAGTAGACCTCTCTGAAGTCTCTAGATGTGAGGTCAAGGCTCTAGCTAAATTCATTGTCTCCACGAAGTGGTTCGATCATCATATATAGGCGAGGAAGGGACTCTCTTGTTTTCGAGTCCGTATAGGGTATCGCAACGGGCCCACTGGTGGCCTAAGTGTCGGGCTGTAACCTTGTGTTTCGGTCTAACCCTCGCAACCTAACCTAACCTAACCTGCGGTTACAAAATCGTCGAATATTATCAAACGTGATACCCAAGAGCATCTTAGATTCTGCTGCCAACCGCTTTATTTCCCTTGGAGATCCAATATCATTTCCCTCCTTTTGGGAGAGGTTTGACATGACCGCGACAGCCGCGCATGTACCGCAAAAGAGTAGCAATGCATTCTGGATTCATATCCGGCAAAAAACTGACACTTTCCCAAAACCTTCGGGAGTATTTTTGTCGTTAAACATAACAACAAAAACATTAGTGCAACGTTTTGGCCTTGTAAAACTGGAGCCGAAAATTTAAACCCCGTTAAATCCCATAACAGCTTCGAATACGGGGATCTATCAGCTATTCCGAGTTTTGTGGTCACTATCAAATTTATCGAAATTGACTGCCAAATTCCGATTAAATCGATGGAATTTCGTCATGATCTATTACATTTCCCCAGTCGGCACTCGGCACTTCCGGCGTAATAGTTGATAGACCCCACCACTTCAATTGGTGCTGGCTCTAATTTAGCTCGAGGTAGGCCAAGCTCCGAGCCATTGCGGCACATACATATGTACATATAACCGGCTACAGTGGGAATTTTTCTAACACAGCGTGACGAAAGATTATCGTAAAATATCTTCGCTTTTTCCCCAATATTTCTGCTGAACCACCCTGTCTCTAAGGTTTATTTATTAAACTGTGATTAGTATGCCTCAACATCCGTTAATAAACAACAACAAATTTGTGATCTTGAGAATACCGTTTGTGGAGTGAATAATTGCAAGATTTGAAAGAGTACAATTTATTATAGAAAAAAGATTCGCACATTGAAGTTTAAACCCCCTCCAAGTAGTAAGTATATTTAGTTGTTGGCAACAAATAAGTTCTATTAATAAAATACTATCATCATTCCTATTACTAAGCACCTACGAGGAACAGCACCAGCTATGAAGCCAAGACAACATCGATCTTTCTGTTCGGGATTAGTTAACAATTTAGAGCGTCTTACAACTGCCCAACAACTACTTACAATGGCGCTCACTATGAATTGGAATTGTGGTAATTCGTATATATCAACGTCAGGTGTACTTAATTCAACTGGAAGCTCTTCAACAGGTCTATCGAAACGCCAGAGATACAGGAGAAACAAGAAACTAAAGCGCTTGCAACAGAAAGAAACTCCAATCTCTGTTCCTAAAACGGCCTTGGTTTCAAAACCAAATATGGAAAGTAACAAAGATGTGCCCATTAATGTATCAACTAACTGCACCAGCTCAAAACAATGTTTTAAAATCGACTAAGGAAACTAGTAATGTAAAACTAAGAACTATGACTATTTCAGTATCTAAAAATGAGGGAAATCGTTCATTGGAGAAAGTACCCGGGCTATCTAACATGCTTTACGAATTGGCCACAGAATTTCACACTGAGATCAGAAATATGCAAAAAGTGTTTGATGCGAATTGTAAAGATGATTCTCCAATGACACTTGATCAACAACCAACAGTTGCAGAAATAACTCTTGTGTATGGCTGCCCAATGACATCTCAAGTTCTTCAACTCATTCGTTCCGTAATACTGGACGCAATTAATAAATTACAGAAATCGAAAAAACCGGTGTTCTATTGCATGACGAACAAAGGGACGTATGTAAGCATACTCTGTCAAGATGAGTATGCATACAAGTTTTTGGAAGATTGCTTTGCATGCACTTCAACCCTATCTGTGCATCGATTAAAATCACGTTTTGATCGCTTATACTGTTGCACCGCCATTTATATGGGTATTATAAACGATGTTAAGGAATTTTTATTGCAAATTCGTTTACATATACCAAAAATGCATACAGAGCACTGGATTGTAGCAAGCAACAAGGTAGTGCGCGATGCAGAAAATAATGAAACACAACTTTTATTTTTGGTTGACGAATTATCTGCTTTGATGCTGGAACATCAATATCTCAATAGGTTGTTAATCAATCTGAGCGAAGTGTTTTTCCACAATCATGGAGAGTTGCCAAACTTTATGTGTGATTATGTTTCTTAAATACATCCTAATTTATTTTTAAGCATGAAGTATGTATTTATTTAAAATTTTATGTTGCAACCGCTTATTTTTGACCTTTTTTTATACAACTAAGTAATGTTTTACAACTTCGTGGACAATACAATAATATTTGAATAAACACAGTTATATGTTCCTTGCTATTACAGATAAAGCACCCTGCCTAGCTTAGGGGCTTAGAATATGCCCGAAGCAGGCCCACCTCAAGAAAATCGATGGTTGATTTGCGGATAGCATGCCTCTCACCTTGTTTGGGCACAGGTATGGCTGGTTGAGATTTTAACAAAAGTGGAATTTATTGGGCATGAAAGAATTTCCAGTGCAACCTTGGGTCAAAAGACCCGTCTTCGTTATTGGTTGAGATTTTAACAAAAGTGGAATTTATTGGGCATGAAAGAATTTCCAGTGCAACCTTGGGTCGAAAGAAGACGGGCCCAATAAATTCCACTTTTGTTAAAATCTCAACCAATAACGCCACTCTTAGTCAAGATTGTGAGTTGTCTAATGCCGAAACTACTTTGGTGGAAATTAGCACCGATAGTATATAATTATAAATCGGGTCGTTCGACCACATACATTCCTTATACTGCTTGTCTTTACTCTATTAAAACATTTAAAATTTTCTATTCTGTTCTAAATTTTATTTACAAAAACAACTAGCAACTATTAATCAAGGCTTTGTAAAAATCTATATCCACTGTATTTTTTTTCACCGTTGTAGCAGCACTACCTGGCGCTTGCAAAAAGCTTTTGCAAAGTGGCTTGAAGTCCGCGTTGATGTATTGATGTCTGCCCTTCTTAATTTTGGGTTCATTTTGTTTGGGCACAGGTATGGCTGGATTGAACACCATTTGTGTGCTATCAAACTGATCGTAAAGTTCCTGTGACGAGCTATGGAAGATAGAGTTGTAGTTTATGTAAGTACATATTCAAATTTAAATTCTATATCATTTTCACTACTAACAGTTTTCCGATTTCTGGAGGTAAAGCGCCCTCACCCGAAGCTGGCACACCATTCGCAATATGCATAGCCATCTTTCGCACCGTAGGATGGTAGTGGCGGGAAAGCATTGTCAACTCATAAAGCGCTGTGCTTGCAGCATTGCAATACTCGGGATCCTCTAATGTGGGATCGTAATTACCCGACCCAACGCTAGTGTCAGTATCTAGCATTATGTCCAGTACTGATGTCAACTGAAAGGTGGTCTTTATTGTGCCAAGTGTTGCTAAAGTACCATGATGCAATAAATGCATGCTCAGCATGAGCAAACGTTTAATGAATGCCATCAAACGTTGTTGACTCATATTACGTCGTCGCTTCACCAATACTTCACCCAAAGTACCGAGTATAATTCGGAAATCCTCATGATTCTTACCCGCATCAACAGTCAGCAGATTTTTGTAGAAATGCTGATAAAAACGTATTGGATCAATGTTTAGCACTTCACCTTGGCCAGAAAGTATAACGAATATAGTTTTTATGCAATGCAACTGTTCACGATAACCAAGTTCCATTTCTTCCAAAATGCGGTTGAGTACATCGATAAGATCGGAAAAGAAATCCATATTGATGACGTGTGCGAATCTGCAAGGTATAAATATACATATGTACATTATTTATAGGTGGGAAGCTGGATGGCATAAAAAGCAATGATGCCGTAAAATATCTTATTGGGACGAACACGTCCTTTAATGAATTCAAATTAAACATGGCTATATTGAAATAAGTGTAAAGGAAATCAAATGTCTTAACTCGCGAACGGTATATGTTGTATACTCACTCAGCTAAACCCTCCAAAATAACGCTCAATACTTTTGAAGTGGGATCATTTTTCAAAACTCGAAAATATATTGTAAACACCATTTTTGTTATCTCTGTGAGCTTGTAGTGTTTAGTCTGCTTATTTTCTTCTGCTCGTGTTTCATCCAACTCCCTGGTGACTTCAGTCAATTTCTTTCGTCTTTTGCGTTCCTTCTTCGACAAATTCATCAAACGCTGCCTATGCGCTTCCAGTTTTTTCTGCTTCAGCTCATTTTCCTTTTCCGCATCGAGATTAACATTTTTGATTTTAAGAGCTAGCAAGCAGGTAAGGCATTCAACATTTACATTTGGTAGTTTTGTCTTAATCAAATGATTAATGCGCCTCACAACGTAGAGTGTCATATCAAATTTCTTGTCATTGGCGAAAAGTGTGCAAAAGCATTTGTTGATTGCTTGGCGCATATTTTCGTAACGACAATTTAGCATATAAACTAACAACTGTGCAACATTCTGTACATAGTTGAAATATGGATGCGCAATAAGTAGATCACACATACTTTGCACTGCCACTTCGGCCATTTTTACAGATTGTGCAGTGACACGTCCTTGGCCCCGTTTATTAACTGCTGCTGTGAGATTCTCAAGTTTTTGTAAGAATTTCTTAAATTGCTGCAGTAACGCATTTTCATAGGTGACACGTTCAAGTGTTGCTTTGCGCACTATTGATAACATAAATTTTAAATTAGTAAAAATATTTCAAACTAAGAAAGGTAAAAATGAGATTCGAAAATGTTGTTAAAACTTTGGTGCACTTAGTTACCTGTTTGCATTTTAGTATCCACTTGCCCTACGCGATATTCAGGTAAAATATCTTTGAAAATTTCCGTCACTGACAATATAGCCAACTTGCGTACAGTTAATAGATTGGGAGCACCATCTGCATTGTTCTCATCCATCAGTTCGAACAAAGCGTTGAAGTTACGCATTTTGTCTTCCGGTTTCTCCAACAAACCAGAGCAAATTATACCGATACGATATTTTTGACGATCGATTTCTTGCTGGCGGGCTATCAACAAATCGGTAGTGGAAATGAGTTTCTTATTGGGATCCGGCAGTGTACTACCCTCGTTCACCACATCGTCATCACTGTCTTCATAAACAACATTTTCATCATCATCGTCATTTTCGTCGTCGTTTTGCTGCTCTTCTTCGCCACGTTTCATCTTTGGTTTAGGTATATAATCCACCTCTGCGCTGCGTGCTATTATATGGCCGTCTCTACTTTTAATCGGCAAAAGGTTTACCTTCACTTTTTTCTTTTCATTTTCTTCTACAGCTTTGGTGCTGTACGCTTTTTCCAAACCAACCGAGGTCATCTCCTCTTCAACTTCATTGGCATTCTTACGTTTTCGTTGCTTATTTAAGCCCTTTGACAGCAAATACTCCAAGTCGTCGCCGTCGAGCATATCAGCAATGTTTTCCACAACTTGCGAAGCATCAACGTCATCATCATCATTGGCAAGCGGATCATTATAGATATTGCTTTTTTGCTTCCGATTTTTAGGCAATTGATCACGTTGTTTTGCCTTTTGTCTGAATATATTCTGTTTTCTATCCTTAGCAGCTTTTTGTTGTGCCAATTTATGTTGTTGTTGTTTGGTAAGTGGTGTCTTCTTGGACTTCAAGTGGGCATTCCGTTTTACCGCACTGATTTTCACTTTTTTCTGTAAAAGTTAAAACAGTAGAGAATTTTATTCACAACAAAACTACTCAATAAATACAAACCGTGACCATTTTATTTTTATTTTAAAATAATTCGCTTTTCAAAATATTTTTCCGTCCTAGAAAACAAATCGCACGTGCACGGTTTGAGCGAATTGCAATTTTTTTAGGGCTGCCATCCACACAAAATATTCACCTAACGTAACCGTCATATTTTCGTCGTTATCACTCCTGTCACAGCCACTAGCATTCAACTTTCGTCGTGTTTCTGCTGCGTTATTTGGCAAAAATGTCAAGTTTCGAATCTCTAAATTTTTGAGGGTAGAGGATTTGTGACGCCATGTGGTGATAATGTACCACCGAGTGCCTTCAAAACTTGAAAATTCGTCGTCAAGCTCGCCGTATAGTCTCGGGTTCGGTAATTCTTTACGACCGCACGTAACTGCTAATACACGTCCAAAAATATCGGGAGAGGTATCAAAAGACGCGTTTTGACCTCTGTAACAAGAATCCGAGTCCGGAAAAGGAATATTTTAGTTCAGTGAAAAGTTATTAACAAAAAACCAAAAAATGACCCAGGTCAAATCCTGATATAGGGGTCTGATCCATGTTTTTTATGTGCAGAACACCTTTCCGCATTTTCGGCCTTCGGCCGCGCTTCAAAAAATAACCCTGGGCTACGCCATTCCAACTCCAGGTGGTTGCCAAAACCGTGGCTACCGCCACGGTGATGCCCTTCCGCGTGCCACTTTTTTCTCACAGGGTAGTGTGATTACAACAACCACATGAAAATGACAGAAAATTCTGAACTTTGATTGCAAATATCTCGCAAACTACTGAAAATATTGGTTTTCCGGATTTGGATTCTTGTTACAGAGGTCAAAACGCGTCTTTTGATACTTCTCTCGCGATATTTTTGGAGGTGTATTATCAGTTACGTGCGGTCGTAAAGAATTACCTCGGGTTCCTATAAGACCTGACTATCAGCTGAGTTGTCTCGGATCATGGTTTAATAATTTATATGGTTATCTCGAAACAAAAGAGAATACGAAATTACCGTTTTCGTCATATTAGTTCTGTCAAAAGTGCAGCTGTTTTGTTTTCCTTTCATTCGCGACTTTCACGTGTTGCAATTTCATCAAATTTTATTTCATGTAATTATTGAAATTTAATACACTTTGTATACTAACGCAAACGAATTTTTACACAGAAATTTTTATAAATTATTTGTGCACAATAACGCAATATTAATTTGTTTTGTAAACTAACGCAGGCGAAATTATTAGCTTTTCCACGAACTGTGCATAAAATGTAAACAAGAAAACAAAGCATGTGATAATTTGACACAACGATGTATATGAGAAGAACAAGTGAGGAGTTTGCTGCTGCGCTAACCATATAAATTATTTAATCATTCTCGGATCTGTCAAAAATTAATTAAAGTGATGCCAAGTCGCCCCCAAAAGAAAGAGAAAAAATATTCTTCTCTTTGGTGTTATTCGCTCGCTGTTAAAT
This sequence comes from Sphenella marginata, assembly GCA_951509765.1. Lineage (NCBI taxonomy): Eukaryota > Metazoa > Arthropoda > Insecta > Diptera > Tephritidae > Sphenella > Sphenella marginata. Next base: position 21,902,852 of record OX608079.1, read on the forward strand.
TCCCTATGCCCGCACAAGAACTCTGTTAAGTTGCTTCTAGCTCTTCTTCACATCCTATGTTTTATGAACAGCTGTTTTTGACGTGTTGCAGGTGAAGTACCAACAAATGTTATACGCTAAATTATTAACTGATCAAAAAGGTAAAAAAACTTGCACAAAGGCGTTAGACGATGCAGTTAATGAAGATTGCGCTAGTCTTTTATATATATTAAAAGTGCTGAATTTATTATTAGAAAAGTTGCCTATCCTTGATACATATTACATTGCAACAAATTTACCATTTACCATTGCTTACAAAGCAATCGTTTTGGAATGCGTGATGAGTCCATGCAACTTTTACGTGTTTGGTAAATAAAAGCTAAATAAACATTGATAATTATTGCTTAAAAAATCATGTCAGAGGAGGAGGATGATTATATGTCAGACAAATATCTATTTGGGTAAGTAAACGGAATGAATGCTTTTTAAATTGCAATAACATTATGTTGCCAGAGATGTTCGTCCGAGCCTTATACAGCAAACAAATAAAAAGCGGCAGCTTGCTATGGAAGAACGGCAAAAGGAGCAAAAGAAACGCCAAAAGCACGAGAGCTTAGCACGTAGTGGTAAAGTAGACAACGAAAGGTTGCAGGAATCATTGAAACGACCGATTGAGGCACAAAATAAAGGCTTTCAAATGCTAGCCAGAATGGGATACAAACCCGGCCAGGCACTGGGTAAGGAAACTCCTAGTACCGAGGTAGAAAAGCGGCTAACCGAACCGATTGGTATTAGTATCAAGACTGGTCGTGGTGGTTTGGGGCGTGAAACAGCATTGAGGGACTTAACAGAAAGACGAAGGCAATTAAGAGAAGAACAACTACGTAAAAAGCTTACAGGTGGAGATGCGGTAACCGTTGAAGAATTTCGGAAGCGTGCACAACAAAAGGCTGACGAGCGTTTTGCTGTGGGTGCTTTAAAGTAAGTCAATATCTCCCGATTAAGCTTATCATATTTTCACATTTATTATTTATCTATTTTTACACAGACGATGTCAGTTAACCTGCGAAACTTTAGACACTGAAAATGGTGTACAAGAAGCTGATTTGAAGTGGTTTTGGCCTGAACGCACTGAAGTATCCAACGACGAAGTAGATGAAGCGGCAAATAATTCTAAGGAAGACACCGTCGAGCAGAATGATGCCTGCGAGGAGGAGGAGGTATACACTCCCACAGAAAAACTAGAAATGCTTACAAGTTATTTGCGTACCTCTTATAAGTTTTGTTTCTGGTGCGGTATAAGCTACAAAGACGAAGACGATATGAATACAAATTGTCCTGGAAAAACACGGGATGATCATTAAATAAAATAGATACAAAGCTTGATTGACGCCTACATATTCATAGACTTAGTTACATTACAATACAAATATAATATCTATGTAGTACTATAAAGTAAACGACCAGATTCAATTAGTTATCTATAAATATTTGTTTATCATAATCTTTTTGAGTTAAAAAATTGCATACATTTCACCTATTTATCATAATTTGCTTGAATGTATAAAAGTTTAACAAATGTGAGCTATTCAGCTTAACTAAACACGACCCTCTAACTTGTGTATCAAGTCTTGTGTCTTCTCTATTACGCTATAAATAAACGGTCGCTCCATTGGGTCCATACGCAACATATATTTAATCAGTTCATGCATATCATCCGAATATATGGAACTCTCGGGAATGTTGATATTACCACTTAGCACCGCCAAAGCCACACTATCACCCTTTTCATAAACCGAATCAAATGGACAGTGGAAAAAACACATCGCATAAAGTACACAACCAAGACTCTGAAAGAGAAAAGAAAAAAATTCATTTTTGGAATTTATTTTCTTATGTCCATCTATAATAACAAACCCAAATATCTGTGCGCTCATCAACAGTGGAATATGATTTGATCGAAAATAGCTCTGGGGCACGATATACTATCGAACTACGTTCCTCTGCTTCATCCTGTAGACGTTGGGCTTCATTTTGACTACAAATTTGTAAACGCGCCTCTGTCATTGAACCCAAGTCAACAATGATTGGTTCGAACGTGTCGGACAAACAAATATTTGCAGTCTTCAGGTCACGATGGGCTAACGGCACCGGTTTGGTTTCATGAATTGCACGTAGACCATTGCATATGCCCAAGAAAACTTGTAGAATTTGAGCTTCAGACATATGATCCTCTTTTCGTGCACGCACCTGCAGATGATCGGCTAGTGAACCGTTTTTATAGTATGGCAGTACAATGTATAAGTCGCTCGTTGCATTGATTACTATATCAGCTGATCCTTTCAGTTCATAGTCTATAACTTGAATTACATTTTCCGAATCAATTCGCCGACAATTTTCGATTTCACGCAAAGCTATATTTTGGTCATCGATGCTGTGACAGGTGATGTGTTTCACTGCATACAGCTTGTGTGTGACGGAATTTTCTGCCAGATCAATCAAGCTGAAGCCACTGTAGTAATTTTGATGTTCAATAGTAACAAACGATTATTTGATAAGATAACAGTAGATAGAACTTACCCTTGTGCTAGTCGATCACGGATAATGTATTTAGTACCTTTGATGTTAACCGTCTCTTTAGAGCAGAAGAGACATCCACTTTTTACTAATAAAGTCCATCCTATGCTATTCATGGTGTTGTCGGGTGGTGGAGTGGGTATTTTGCTGCTGGTTTATGCAAGGGTTGTCTGTTGTTATTATAACTTAAATAAATTGTATCCTAATTATACTATCTACTTAAAAAACAAACACTAATCTTTTAAAGGAAAACAAAATTTGTTGGAGCTATACTGCGAACGAACGCAAATCTCAGTGGTAACAAAAACAAACTCATGTTGACATGCAATCATATGGCGCTGTCAAATTTGACTTCCGAATACAGGGAGTTGAGGAACAGTGTCAGCAAACTGTTTAAAATGTTGTTAAAAATATTTGGTAGCAGAATTTTTTCTGCAGTAGTTATGGATTATGGATAAAGCAATGCTTCGAAGTGTTTGCTCCTCCTCTTCCTCTATTACCTCTTTCTATCTCCCCGTTGTATATAATTCTTTATTTCACATAATCGTCACTTTTTAAACGATTGTTGTCTAATTAACCCCATGTTGTTGTTATAGCGTTACGTGCCCTGCCCAGACGTCAATTACTTACCTAATAGAGTCATCAAATTCTTCTAAAGGTAGGCCCAGTAACTTAGTACCTTCAATAAGTTTGACCAGCGGGAAACAGATGTTAGAAGACTTAGGCAGGGGGGTAACGAAATAAAAGCCCTTGGTCGGGTAAAACCCGAGTCATTCCGGTACGTAGAACCGACTGTTGTGGGAATGCCCTATTCAGATTGAACCCCGACTTGCAGAATGTCTGTACAGCATGCGGCGTGTCCCCACACAATACTAACCATCTATTTGTCTGCTCAACCGAGCCTACTCTTCTAACACCCATTGGGCCAGCATAACTCTTGTCTCCCTAGGCAGTTCAGGTGCCTGTTCGGCAACAGGTGGTGTTGGTGCGCGGAGAACGGCGTTCGGCTTTAATTTAAGTTGTCAAAGTTAAAGTAGACCATAAAGCCAACGTGTTTTGTATGTGGCTAAACATTAATTGAAAACTAAGTGTTCGGTGTACCCTGTGACTAGAACAGCTGTTCCTCAAAAACCACCAAAAAGATTGTAATTTTGCATTTGTGCCCCATTGCATACTTTTTAACTATTTGATAATTTATCCATTAAATATCGTTATGGATACAACGAACTCTACTCGATTACTCGAAGAATGTTGTGAAGATTTATTTGGAATACATTTGGATCCACCAGATAAACGAGATAAATGTGACAAGTGCAAGTGAGTTCCAATTTAAAAATTTATGCATACACTATTGATCTATAATTAATATCATTTACAGACGACCAGCTGTAGTTTGTTGGTGTCCTTCGCTGCCAAATCCACCCATTGACATCAAATCTTCCATTGTTATATTACAACACCCTGCTGAAGAAAAGCGTTCATTACGGACCGCCGTAATGTTACAACTCGGCTTAACACCTGGCAAATGTGTTGTGTATAAAGGCAAACGCTTTCCAACGCCAAGAAATCAAGCTGAACTAGAACCCATACTTAATTCGCCAAACGCGTTATTACTCTATCCCAGTAAAGACTCTGTGCCTATAGAATATGTGAAATCTAAAATAACACAAAATGAAATTGATTCGCTTGAGAAAAGTGTCTTTATCTTGGTTCTCATCGATGGTACATGGCCACAAGCGAAAGGTATTTACGCAAGTAGTCCCATACTACATCGCATGCGACAGGTAAAACTCATCGCTACAGGCAATAGTGATTATATCATTCGCACTCAACCCACCGAAGGCTGTTTGAGTACTCTGGAAACAGCTGCACAAGCGTTATGCGTATTGGAAGAACGGCCTGAGCTACGTTCGATTTTAGTACGTCCTTTACATACTTTATGTAAATATCAATTGGACAATGGCGCTGTAGAACATCAATCCAAAGAATTTCGTATTAAAAATCAATTATATCCAAAACAAATAGGTAAACGCCTAAATCGTTTACTTAATTATAGCACAATTTGTCGGCCAGAGGCGTTGGAAAAGAATATGATGAATGGTATTGAATCAAATTTGCCACAACAACAGCATCGTCAAGAAACGTGAAAGTTAGCACAGTATTTGTAGTACTCTGCTCGGTTTTCACCAACTGTTTTGGAAAAAGTTCCATGCTGCTGCAAAATAAACAACGCTTTAATCATACACACTGCAACTGTATGGCATTTACCTACATTCTTCGATTATGCTAGATTTTTAAGTAGTTTAATTTTTGTGTAGCTTCTAAAATGCACTAAGGAATGTTAATTATTATTAAATGTAAAATTAATTTCCAAATTATGTACGAATTAGATTATACAAAACAATGTAAGTACTTGGTAGGTGGTTTACGCTGCCTGCTGTTTTGCAAACTTTGAGCCAACTCTTCTATGAGATCGTTTGGTTGTGCACATTATACAAGGTGCGTTTCATCAGACATTTAGCGATGGCATAAGTACGAACACAAGCATTCATTTCATTATCTGCAAGTTTCAAATTTATATTATTTCAAGTTAAACATTTTTCATTATAGCATGTTCTGTTACTTGCTTCGCGCTCACAAGCATCGATTGACTCAGACATTATCGGCCACATCATTTTCATTACAAGATCTTTGTTAAGCTTCCAATTCTCTAACAAGCCAGCCTTCTCATAAAAACAACGTATATAACACTAGGAAATACAAAATATATATATTATAATAAGTTCATAAGTATTTAATGGTGCTCTTACCATGCCCGTTTTATCGGTTGTATCCGGCAATTCGCCAGTGGTATTGAATTGTGTAATAAAATCTATAAGTGTATGATAAATAAGTTTTCATTAATTAAATTGAATCTTTCTCTAGCAATAAGCCCACCCATTGGTATGGAAAAGCTGGAATTACAAATATTCATTATTTCCTCCACATTGACGCTGCTGCTATAATCCTCTTGCAACATTATTGGAGCTCCATTCTCATTTCCAGAAGTTTGCACGTTTTTCGTTAGATCGCCTTGCCTCACATAAATATCGCCATTATTCTTAGGACGTTGTTGAGCTGTTATGCTACTACGATTAAGTATTACTAAGAGAAATGTAATCTGTATGAATACACTGCTATAAGTCATATTGTCGCAACACAAAAGCTAAGGAAGAAAGAACTACACATATGCGAAAAACTGCAGCTCTATTTTATAGCTATACGGAAAATAGGGAAAACTCAAATCAATTTGTAAATAATTGTTGCTGAAATTGCAGCTTTCAATTATTATGTGGGGACTAAGAAATGTTCGGTTATTATTTTATGTTTATATTCTGAATTTCATTATTTGTAGCTTTAAAGAATCGTTAGAAATGGAACAAGAATCTAGCTTTGATATTCTTTTAACATTTTAGGCTTCAGTGAGTGTTTGGAAATTATCGAAAATTCTCAATGAATCATCTTAGAACGGTGTATCTAGCCTCCCTTCCACAATGTCATGAATTTGATATAGATGTGATTTGACATCTCCTTCTGGTGAACAACACAAAGTGTGGGTATCAGATAACTGCGAGTGACCACGTCGAGCCTCCTACTATCTTCTGCCATAATAAAATCTGGGTTATAAACAACCAGGTACAGTGAAATGGTCTCCACTTGGTCTTTATATTGGGGATTTTTGTTCGTTTGTTTTGATATTACTAGTATAATCTTCTAGGTCATTCTGTCTAGGTCAGAATGCTAGTTAAGGAAAGTGATGACTAGACACGGCGAGGCATCGCTACAAAAACAACTACACCTTGGAAATACTTTTACTACAATAACAACCTTAGAGTAGAGTATATCCGAAGAAGCCAAATAAAGGAGTTTGTGTTGTTGCCCCGTACTTTGATACAGTAGCTTACTCAGTTTGCAAACTCAAAAGTCGGTATTTAATTTGGTGCCACATCTGAAAGTGTCTGAGATTCGTGCAACACCCATCACAAACTAATTTTATTAAAATTAAGTTAAATCACTTTGTTAATTAGATTTATATTTTATTTTATTAAATATTTATTCACTATTTTGTGTACTCAAATAAACAGTTATATGCTTAATAATATACATATGCACATACATACATATCTGTACAATAATTAAGTACACGCACCTTGTGTGCAATTTTGTTCCATAACAATGATTTATTTATTTATAGTAATTTTTATTGTTGGGAGAAAGCATGATTTCATTTACGTTTGGACAGACCTGTTAAAATAAAAAATAAATCCAAGAGGTTTGAAAAGTGTACCGGATTGCATTTTCTAGACGATGGCGCATGATGTGATATTGCACTTCGAACACATCATAACATCGCGTCATATGTAAGTAGCATCACATCATTATCATATCATCATTACATCATAATTGTTCAAGGTAATCGAATTGTATTGTATATTAATTTATTAATTATTTATCATTAAAATGCTTACAGCGGAGTAATCATTATTTAACAGGCCTGCTTTTGGTATGACCTAATGATGTACTTTCATTTCGTTTTTATAAATTTCTTTAATAAATTTTGCCAAATATTTTTTAAAACTATTAACAAACGGTTATTTTTTTTTGTTAATTATTGTTTTAAGAATAATAAATAATAATACATTGTAAAGAAAAAACTACTATTTTAAACTAAATATTTATGTGTAGAATGTCAATTCAATAAGGAAGTGGTGTCGGGATATTTGAGGTTAAAGGGAATCGCAGGGTTGCATTTCAGTTATTGAGGGAAAAGCACGGACAAAAATGCGAGCTTATTAGAACTAATTTCCCAAAGAAACTTTATATATTTCCAGTCCCCACTATTACTAAAGTCCTAGTCCACTTCGCCGGAGAGATTTGTGCACTTTTTGTTGGTGCGACTACAAGTAGTTCTAACGCCTTCAATCCGAATAGGCCTGCTCATATTTCTAGACGAAAGCGGACGTACCTACTTAGCTTGTAGCAGATTTAGTTTGCAATCCGTAGTTCGGCACCGATTTCAACGGACTGAAGTTTCTAGAAAAATTAAACAAGCAGGGAGTCGACTTCGACCCCCAAAGATCATAGAGATCATTACTTAAATATGTACGAGGAAAATAAGGTTAAGTTTGTACAAGGGTTCAGCAACGTTGAAGCGTAGCAAAGAGTAACCAAGTTTTGAGGTTAGGTCGAAAATGAAAGGAAACGAATTGGTAAACCTAATGAGTTATTTGGAATGTGAAACGTTTTAGGACATTGTATGTTTTATTATTTGGTGTCATATGTATAAGGTGTTTCAATTGATTTTAAATAATTAATTTAAATTTTTCAATAATTACAATTTTTTTTTTTTAAATTTTTTTTTGTTTTTTAAATTACTCTATGCAGCGTCCACGTTGCGTCTAGTCGTCAAACTTTAGCGCCCCAAGCACGTTTAATCATATACGTGCCCTTTTCGGCGATCATCACAGCTGGCGCATGCGTATTACCAGACGTCACCACTGGCATAATTGACGTATCCATAACACGTAAGCCACGTACACCATGCACTCTCAACTCATGATCTACCACAGCCAAAGGATCGCTTGCTGGTCCCATTTTACATGAGCCAGCTTGATGATTTTCCGGTCCAGTGTTACGTCGTACTGCACATTCCCAATAAGCATCCGAACCATAAGTTATAGATTCACAACCCTTTACGGGTGTTGTATCCAAACGCATGCCATATTGTTGGAGCGGTCCAGTCTGTGACAGTTTAATAGCAAACTTGATGCCTTCAATTAATGTTTTCACATCACGTTCTACACTTAAATAATTGGCGACCATACGTGGTGGTGCTAGCGGATCCGCAGAAGCTAATGTTATAGAGCCACGCGATTTGGGATGTAAAACAGCGGGGAAAATACTTATGGCGCGCGAATCGTTCGATAGCAATTCACCCACTTGACCGGTACGTGAACAACTTGCTGAATAACCATTGAAGTAGAACTGCATATCGGGTACGCCGGGTATATCTGCATAGCGTGTACTAATTTTGGCCGTAACATCTGAGAGACCAGTGCCAGACATGAGTCCATCACGGAAAAGTAAGTATTCCATAGCGGTAGCCCAATTTAGTGGTGCAGTGTTGGCATCATCGATAAAGAATTTGACAAAGTAAGCGACATGATTGTGTAAATTCTTGCCGACTCCAGGCAAATTGTGTATGGGACGTACGTTGACCTGCGTGTTATAGAAATGTTTAAAGCTTATTTTGTTACATAAATAGTAGATGATATTCTATACCTTGTTTAATTCATCAGCTGGTCCAATACCGCTAAGCAAGAGTACTTGTGGTGAATTGATAGCGCCACCGCTAACGATTACCTCTTTCTTGGCAAAGATTTTACGTGTGCTACCAAATTGATCGATCACTTCCACACCAATGACGGTTTTGGTGTCGGGTTTGAAGAGTACTTTGGAAGCTGTAGTATTGAGTAGAATGTGCAAGTTGTTGCGATTACGCGCTGGACGCAAGAATGCACGTGCCGAACTATAACGTATGCCATTTTGTGATGCCATCTGAGCGATCATAAAACCGGTGGAATTGCGACCATTCAAATCTTGCACGGCGTAGCCTGAAAAAGGGAAGACATTTTTAAATGGTGGCTTAGTTTTTTTTTTAATGATAAACGTTTGATGTGATGACTGGCTATCGAGTACGACTATGTTTTGCAAGCTGTTGCGAAAGTATCACACAATCAGCTCGTCTATATAGAGGTGGACAGCTGTAAGCTAATACTGGCATCAGTGGTTTAGATGAAGTTAGTTACTAGAATTTTCTGCAATCTTGTATCAACATGTGATATTAAATTTTGCTTAGTAGCCTTATACTATTGGTTCACCATATCATATTGATATTAAAACAATGAAGTGATGTGATACAAAATTTGCTTGACTTAAAATCATCATGCCATATCAAGTGATGACTGATGTGACTTGAGGTGAGTGATGTAGTATCGCGTGATGTTATTAATAAATCAGTTCCTAACCGGCTTGTTCGTGTCAGTGTAAAAACTATTTTCTATGACAATGCAAGACAACTTTTCCTTCTTATATGCATGTGATGATGTGATAAAAAAAATTAAACTTACCCAATTTCTCTCCACCCTTCAATATGGCATATGAAAATGGTGGATTATAGGGAAACTGTCCTACCGGCATTGGTCCACCTGATCCATGCAAAGTGTTGTCGACCTTATCCAATTGCAAATTATTCTCCGATTTCATAAAGAATGGTAGTACATCGTCATATGACCAACCCGGATTACCCAAAGCAGCCCAAGTATCATAATCCTCACGATTGCCTCGTATATACATCATACCATTTATTACAGATGTGCCACCCAAAACCTTGCCACGTGGCCAAAAGCAACGCTGGCCAGTTGATCCCAAACAAGCCATCTTTTCCGGTTCCGTAGAATAACGCCAATCAATCTCGCTGCCAATGTAATTCAATGATACAGAAGGTACTTGTGAGCCCACAGGTTCATCGCCACCTGAAATGAGATTCAAATTAAAAATTCATTAAAATACTACCCAGAACTTTGTAATATTTGGTAAATCTTTCTTAAAACATGGAAACATATTTAAAGTTGGTCTCAGAAGATTGTTTTACAAGATTGATGATTGATGGAAGAAAAATGTTTGGAAATCGATAAATTTCGATTAAGTCTATCAAATAAACTTGAAACTCGAACAAGATTTAAAAAATACTGACCATTCCATTCAAAGAAAATATGCAAAAATAATATCCAAAGAAAAACTTTTAAAGATCGATAAAAAAAAGTTCGATATACCGATTCAGACTTATGGATATATACAAATACGAAAAGCCGACAACCGACAATTCTCAAACCTAAAAAAGATTCCATTGAAAAATCGATTATAAAAAGCAATCGATTACCTTTATCGTCTATAGGGATTAAAAAGATTGGGTTTAAATGAAAATTACTATAAACCGATCAGAATTACATACATGAAATAATGCTTTACGAAAGTCTATAATAATCGATTTAAGCCGAAATTATCTAATAGTAATTGACATTAACAAATAGTTTTAGTAAATCGATAACAATCGATGAATTAGTTTAAATCCTAACATATCTATAAAAAGGCAACGATTATGAAAAACCGTATTGAAAGCAAAAAAAACAAAAACTAAGAAGTGTGTAAGCGAATATAAATCAAGTTAAAAAGTAATCCTTCTAGCAAATGTCACATCATAGCCTTTTAGTAAGTCGCATCAATCTTGGTCATATGTGATTCAAGCACACCATATTCGATTGGACAAAAGAAGGTCATGCAGATATGATTTGCTTGTAGACGCTTAAGATTTCTGTGGACCATATTGTATGATGTGAAATCAACATAGTTAAGGTAAAATATGGTGATATCACAATGATGCATCGCTTGACAACATATCGCATGAAGCAAATGAGTCAACAATTCATATCACATTTCACATAGAATCGCCTCGGAAATCATAGGTTTTATATAAAATAGAATACAAAACAGTTGTAACTGACTACAATGGGGAATAGTCTAGCGACTAAGTGCTTCATGGGCTTTTCCGTCTTTCCAGTGTTATACAGGATGTGCTAGAAATTTATGATATTAAAAACATTCTTATCATGAAAAGTGTACTTATATTTGCACAACAAAAAAGTGACACAAAATCAATTATCTAAAAATTTGTGTGTAAAAAATTACACAAAGATTAGTCAATGACACTGTATGATTGATGATATTTTAAATATATATCTCTAATATGCACTTCCCTACTGTTAATGCGTTACATATTACAATAAAATTAGTTATAGCGTATACTATATACCCTGACTATTATTCATTGGCGCTTGATATGCTAGGCTTTTAAGTCTATTAGTCTAAAAAGTCGTGGCTGTAAGTCGAAATTGTATTACAAATATAGCCTGTATATGTTTGTTGCTTTGTAATTTTTCCTGCAAAAGTCAAAATATCTAATAATTATTATTAACTTGTTTTCTGTAAAACTTGAAAAAAGTGAAAAAATGTTGAGCCCAGCGTAATATTCCAAAGCTCTGATTTACCAACAAAAAACTTTCTTAGTCACTAAATACAGAGAACTGTCTCACTTCCGTGTTGTAGGAAAATTAATTAGTTTTTACAAACTGGCCAAACTTTAATGTTAAAACACTCCTTTAAATAGTAATCTATCTACAATACAAATTTATTCAGGCGAACAAAATCAACAGCAGCAATCGCCGATACGCATCATTAATATGCAGATGAATATTTTCATCACCTTCAGATTGATCGTTTCATGTTTGCCACTATGCCAAAGCCATTATTTATGTATGTATCTATTAATGTGTTTATATGTGCGAGTGGTGGTATGTATGTATGTATGTACGTTTTTAATTTAGTAGTGATTCATCTAACAAAACATTGAAGAAGTTTGTGCCTTTAGTCTTTCGTTTTAATTGAAGCAAGACGCCTCAGTTTTGCTAGTTTGCCACACTGACCGTTTGATGCGAAACCATCTCAAACGCTGTCCAACAGACCCGCTGCTGCTGAATCTGAATGTGTTAGCGCCTTGAAATTAATTGCATTTGATACATAACTATACAATATAGATTTTAGATTTAGATTTTTACTAAGTTTGTTTAGTGTGATTGGCAAATTTATCAAGAACGGTGTGAGAGAACTAACGTTGACTCAAATCAGGAACTTAGAGTTCAATTAAACAATGATTTATTTATTTGCTATCAATCTCAATTGAGTTCATCCTAATCTGAGTGATTAATTTTAATGCAATTAAGTCGAATTTGAATTTGGCTGGCATCAATCTAGATTTAGTCGAACTAAGCTTTATTGAAGTTTTGTTAGTCGTAATTGACTTTGAATAAGTTTATTACATTTATTTGATTTCAAAAAGTTTGCTCAATAAGCTTTATGAAACTGAGTGCGATTAACTTAAGTTTAGTTGCACTAGATTTTACTTGAAATTTTGGTAATCTTAATTGAGTTTAATGTTCAAATAAGTCAAATTTGATTTTGACTAGAATGACTTTAAGTTTACTTAATCTTAAGTTTATTTAAATTGTATTAAACCCAAAGAGCCTATCGTCAGTTATTTTAGTCCAAATTAAAAAAATTTAGAAATTCGCTGGGATCACTTTTGATTCAGATGCACTGAGATTTATTTGGATTTTATTAATCTTAACTGACTTAAGCCAAATTATTTTTATTTATTTTAGTTAAAATAAGTGAAATTTGATGCTGACTAAAATTTATTGATTAACATTTTTGCAACCACAATTGTGTTTGACTTAATCTATTTGTGTTATTTTAGTTAATCAAATCCATTAATTTAAAGCGACTACGATTGTGTAGAATAATCATGCATTGATGCACCAAAGATTAGCTTAGCCCAGTCGGGATACGGTTAGTTAGATTTAATTGCTTTGCTCAATTAATCAATTTGGTTTATGTTATTTAGTTAATTCTACTAATTAGATTCAATTGTCATTAGTTGAGCTTATTTCAACTTTAACTAATCTAGTTTGCCATCTTTTAATTGTGAGCAATTTTAATAAATCGGTCTGGCTTAATTGAATTTAATTGCAATTTCTACTAACAACTAACGTTTCCTTCATTTCCAGCCGTTCCGGTTTTCTACTATTTTTGGCATAATTTAATTTTTATTTTCCCATAAAAAAGTTTCTAAAATTGCAACCGTTTATTCTTTTGTTACCTCTCAACACTCGGACCATTACGCTCCCACGCTTTAGACCTTCAGTGTGATTGCTGAGTTGCTTTTATGAATTTTAAGCGCTTTTGTCTGTTTACAATTTTTTTTTGTTTGTTTTCAATTTCAAAGCAATACTTTGCATTTGGTATGAGCAATAAAAAAAATTAAAAAAATTGTTTCTGTTTAGCTTACGGTTAAGCTGATGTCAAAGTTGACGTATTGCAGGCATTATCTTGATTAAAAGAAGACGAAGTAGTTGAAGTATTTAGTGCGCTTTTGTGTTGTTTTTTGTTTGCACAACATTGTTTTTGTTAATCTTTTATTTAACTCTTTTCTCACAAACGCCCACTAATTCATGCGGCCAAACGGGTCAGAGGTGTTTCACTTCACAATTACGTTCGTTGCTGCTGCAGCAATTGCGCCGAGGCGGTTTTTTTTTTCTACGCTGGAGTACTTTGATTTGCTTTAAGGTTTTATAAATTGCTTGATTATTTGGTATTGCGCTTCTGGTATTTTTCGTCTTCCTTCACGGTATAAAATGCTATGCGGTTAAATGGCGTAATTTTCACGGGTAAATTGTGCGCTTTCATAGTCGACAGCAAAGCGTCTCCACTCTAAGGGAAACTACATGAATTCCCTAAATCCGTTAAATCAAAAGATGAATAAGTTTCAGTGCTTCTACTTGTTAAGTCGTTTTATTTGCTATTAACCTTTTTATACTTAGTTGTGCTCAGTTGGGAATGAATGGATCGAAAGAGACACATGCAGCATGAAGAAAAATTTCTGTATATTTATTTTAACTAATAAAAATACTGTTATATAATAAGGGCAAAATCAGACGAAAGCCATACCATGCCCATTATCATTACAGTTACTATTAACATTCCCATTGCCATTATCATTACCATTACCATTCCCAATAGCATTATCATTCCCATTACAATTACCATTATACTTACCATTACAATTACCATTACCATTATAATTACCATTACCATTATCATTACCATTACCATTCCCAATAGCATTATCATTACCATTACAATTACCATTATACTTACCATTACAATTACCATTACCATTACCATTATAATTACCATTACGATTATCATTACCATTACCATTACTATGATTATATTACAATAACTATCATCACAAAATGTGCTTAAAACATATATCATAGTAAAATGTGGAAAAAAGGTGAAAATAAGTATTTTCAGGCAATCTCTCCACTGTAGTTTTGGCGTGAAATCTCGAATAAAAAGTAACAGTCACAACGATATTTCGCCCCATTCCACGCAACGGTAGATTTACCTTCATTTCGGTTGTTGTTTCAATGCAATATATCACAACTAGGTATATAATATTCGGGGCTTCATTCGTACTTCCGTACATTGTTTTTTTTTTTTTGTTTATTTTGTGAATAATGAAATTCCATAAAGAGATTAGCTGTGGCTTGTTTTGTAACCAAACAAATTTGTAAAAAGTGAAAATAACAAAAAAAAAAAACAAAAAAGAAACTATGTTTTCGGTTTTTCTTTTTTTTGTTTTTTAATTTTCGAGCAACAACAGTGAAAAGTAAAAACTTGCATAATTTTTATTAGCATTTTGGTTAGAAGTACATAAATCTTGACAGACATCTATACATACAAACATGCACGCCCATTTGCATACCACAAGCTCATCAATGGCTAAATCTATTGTTGATGTTGGCAAGTTTATTGGAACCTCAAAACTTTTAAGAGTTTTCTACGTAATTTTATAACGTTTTCAATCGCCACCACTTGCTTACATACTCGCTTGTGCCTGCTTACGCTTTGTAGTTAAAAGCCCATCGAACAATTTTTACACTTCAAGTTTTCCACACTGGACAGCCGACATACATACCCTCCTCTTGTTATTTCAATTACTCAAACTTAACTATTTTCCCCTCGAATTACCTCTGCACAGACAGTAGCAACGCTTGTTAAAGTTTAATGTTCGCAAGCTTGTAGCATTTAGTTACCTTAAGTAGGTGATCATTTACCGCATGTGAATGTGTGGGGTTACTTCTGCATTGAGTTTTTTATCGTCTTACATATTGTTTATTTAACCATAAAATTGCATAAGCTCAGGGTGGGATGATAGATAACTACGCCTTTTCTAACTTTCATTAAATCAGGTTTTGCAGTTTGCTCTCCGATTGCGGCACACAGGACTATAGCACACACGCTGGGCAAGTATATCGAGACCGATACTGGAACCAGAATTAGAGTCCGAATAGGTACGAAAATTGAAACTTCAAGCTAGACTAAAACCGGTATTGAAACTAGAATCTAGATCGAAACTGAAATGGGCATCAGAACCAAAACTAGAATTAGAGGCTAGTTAGAAACAGAAGCTCAAAACAGAAACAAAAACCAAGAAGCGTGAAGCGTGAACATTATCAAATTTATATTTTAATTTTTCTATTGGCAATAGCTAATAAAAAGTGTGTTGAACTTTATTTAGCTACTCTTACTTATAAAGGTCATTAATAACTGTCAACATTGGTATTATAAAATCAAAACGAACGAAAATTTTACTGTTACCACTCTTAACCCACGCTTACCCAGCGAACAATAAAATGTAGGCAAAACATAACAAGTGTAAGTGATTTTTATTATGCCAATTTTAATTGTTACGGTCTCTGATTTTGTTCATAAATTTTCTTGAACCTAACTTTTATTGTTGTTATGCAAAAAACATAAGCTGCTGGTAGGCATTAAATGAAGCTTACCGCAACAAAACTCTTTGCGAATAAAAACAAGGTCAAGTCTATAGTTATAAGAAATCTTCATTTAATGCGCAAATATTAATGTATTTCTTAATTTATTCTAAAATTAATTATAATGAGAAATGAGTTTTTAATGCTGCTGCGTATACGTTAAAATATTTTCTATGGGTAATTTGTTGCAGAAATTGTTTGCGCTTGACGAGTACGAGTACCACAAAGAAGTCAAAAAAGTGTGTACAAATGAGTTAAAGTATGAGTTAAATGGGAAATGAAAAATTTTTGCATAAAAATACAATACAAATTAAGAGCTTCCGAAGCATAGAGTAAGTTGGTTTTAACCTCACAACAAAAAAAAAAAAGAAAAACTGTGAAGTCAAGAAAATTAATATAAGGTGGCAATCATGGATGATAAACTCGTCGACAAATATGACTTAAAATACTTTGGTACCCATATTGGCATATCTCATATTATTAAAAAATATTAGGTTTGAAAAACACTAAAAGAACCCAACAAGCATTTCTCTAAAAAAATTTAAAACTAAATGTTTTGCCATCCCTAGTAAATATGTGTGTACGTAATACCTACAACTCAGTGTAATCCATGCATCTTCAGCGCAAATTTAAGCTTTTCCTTGTTAGAAATCGAAAGTTGATTTGTTTAATGAAGCATCACCACAACGTCTTCGTTTGTTTTAGGTTTTTCCAAATTAAGTTATGGTGTTGCCTTTTAGGGAACGCCAGTAAATCTCACAACACAATTAAAACGCCATTCGGTTGACATAGAAACGTCAAGTTGTGCACGTACCTAAACACTTATGAATGTATTACGAGGAAGCACTGATAAGTCTGTGAGTTTTATTTACGCTCATTTTAGAAGCGCTGCATCGGATAGTTAGAAAACTTGTTATGTAAATAGGTTGAGCAGTTCTATAGACTTAAAAGAAGCGTGTTTGGTGAAAATGCCGAAAATTTATTTTCGAATTTATTTCATTTCATAAAGCAGTGTTTTCAACAGTAGCTCAATATGAGCAACACAGTTTCTTCGTCATTGCAGATGAG